>VXBZ01012355.1:228163-418662 GCA_013399135.1 Heliornis fulica
GCACCAATCACTGGGTGCTTTATATCAGACCTTTTTTTTTCTGTAGTGTTGTAGACAACCTTGAATGGTGATCATCACTGTTAGGTATTTGTCAGCAAGCCTGGAAACCTACTCAGAGCTCATATTTGCATCCAGGACAACAGAGCAACAGGACCCCAGGGTTATTGCTCTCATCAGATGGGAACACTACGATGTGACACAGATTGCTGGGAGCCTGCTGGCAGTGTGATACTGGGTTTGTGTGTGCCATGCAAATGGCAAACCAGCCTCCCAAAAACTTAATGACTGGCATCAACTATTTTCTCCCCTGCTGCATAAGGGAGCTCAGGGAAGGCATGAGAGACAGTTCTGTATGTTCAGGAGCCTGGAGTTCCTCTCTTCAGGTGGGGGCTGATCCCTGAGGAAAGTCAGTCACTCTGCAGAATGGTTTGTTCAGCTGAGCCTTTCTGCCCCTGCTGTTGTGGACATAATGTTTTTCCCTGTGAACAGCACGTAAATGCTCCGAATTTTGCTCAGACACCTGTTTGTGTCTGAGTCTTGACTGCCTCTGTTTTCTGGTACTTCGCTTCCTCCCCTGTCCATAGACCTGAGTGTGTAAGGTGTGCAGAGGGCCTCTGCCCTGTTACCACAGCAGCCATGTCTGGCAGTCCTGCAGAGCGTGTGGCCTGGTCAGCATGTGTCTGTCTTGAGTTTGGGTGCTATGGAAGGTGCCCATGCCTGTAATAGGAAATCTCATACGTGATTTCAGCGTATCCCCAAGTCTTCAGTACTGCTGTTCTGATAAACATAGTACAGAGAAATCCAGAGAGAGACAGGGCAGTTGCTCCTAATTTATTTCTGATTTATTTATAAAGACTGATTTATTTCAGCCTTTGAAAGTTTGCAGCACTACCTAGGGTCCTTGCTCTGGTCAAACTGCATATGAGAAAATAGACTCCCCAAATGAAAAACCTCGGTCTTATTTTACTTCAGTGTTTAAGCCAGTCTGTGCTGTGTACGTACAGTCAGTGTATTCAGGATTTCAGCTGATTTCAGCTTCAGCAGCTGTGTTACTTACAGGGAAAAGGACAAGGGGCACGGTCAGGGTTACAGCCACCAGCACCGCCAGGCGAACTGACAGCAAGAGAGTGTCGAAGGTGTACACTTTGGTGTATGTATGAAGTAGCTCATCTTCCACTTCCCCTAGGGAAAGGAAACAGAAAGGAGTTAAATCACTTAAGCAATATCTGCACACGCAAAAGGATCTTTATACTGCAGGCAGATAAGATTAGCTTTGGCCCAGCTGCTGTCATCAGATACATGTTATGGGCTAGGCATGAAGGAGGAATTTTCCTAGCATGACCAATACAAGTGCATCATTCAGAGACGATGAGGGTAATACGGCTCTGAGGTGATGCTTTGTACTTCAGTATCTCAAATGACTTTCTCAAAGTCATTAATTGGATGTGGAACCTGAGGTAAAAATAATTTCTCTGATATGAAATAGGAAACAACTCACTGAACTGGGAACAGCTCCCATCAACCTTCTCCCGGGTGCCCCAGCTCTCAGAGCCCTCTTGCCCCGGTGATAGAGAGCAGATTGTGCTGTGTCATTCACTTCTCTGCTGTAACAGAGGAACTAACGAGGTAAACAGAGGTGGCGTTTGCATAAAACCGTGTGCTAATACAGAGGTTACTCTGTTTACCTACCGGTTAGTTGAGCTTATCCATATTTTTTTTACACTAGAATGATTTGCACCTGTTTTTCAGCATAGGTGAAGCTGAATTAGTGGCGTCAGAGCCTGGGTGAGTAGCACTTAATAGTGTCATGTAAAACTGTTGAGCACTAGTGTATTTTTAGTATGGTCACTCTTGGCCTTTGCCAAGAGCCAAGTTTACTGCAGGTTGGTAGTGTGAGTTCACAAAACCAAGAGACACACAACTGGTTCCCCAAGAAGGTGTCCCTGAGTCTCTCACAGGCAGAGGGACTTGTGGCCTGACAGCTTAGCAGTCCCTATTAATTATTAGCTTTTTAAGTCCCACTGCTTATTCGTGTATTATATTTGAATAATGCTTATACCTGGATTCAAGCCCACAGAAAATATAAAAATCTCTCGAACCTCAGAGTGATGGATCCATCCCACCTGCTTTAAAATGAGAGGGAAAGTTCTGCAGGGAGGAGGGCTTTGACCTACCATAGAAGGTAAGGTATCCAAAGAGGGCAGCCAGGAGGTACATAATAAGCATGCCAGTGATGGAGATATTTGAGACATTTTGCATCCTCTTTCGAGAACGACTGAAGAGAGAGAGTGAGAGAGAGAGAGAGTGTAACAGTGCTATTCTTATAAAGTCTCTGTTTGTACAAAAAGTACCCTGAAGAGTCTTAGCTCTACTGACATTCCCTCACCAGCTAGTAAGTTCATAACAACTGTATGAGCTACAGGGAGCTCTTTATTTGAAGCTTTGAAACTCTGTGCCGAACAGCACACACTTATAAATGTGTGCTGAAACTCCATTTCTACTCTTTATTTAGTGAAAACATATAAATGGGCCACTTTACTTTTTCTATCTTTATTTCTTTACTATCAAAATGGTGTATTTTATTTTATTTTTTTTAAATGGAGTGGATAAAATGACAGGGCTGATAATAATAATAGTGAACAAGAGCTTTCAGTCAACTCTATATGAACATACCCTTATAACTACACAGGGCTGTTCTGCACATTCAAGAACCTCCTGAACATCAAATCCTTTCTTTAGAAAACCAATCCTTTGGTTAAAGATTTGTTGTAAGAAAATCTTCAATATATAGGACCTGGCATCAGGCTCCCAAGACATCTGAGCATTTTTATTTCTTATGAGGTTAAACCTTCTGAAATAGGAGGTAACAGGTCTTGACCTCCATAAATTTTGCAACATAACCTCCTGTAACATAATTCTTTCTAGTGAACGAGTGCAATTTCTTAGCCCTTCCCAGCTGTCAATTCTGTGCTGATTTAAGCGAGCCTATTTGATTTTTGATACTTGATAAGCAAAACAGCCCGGGTTAAGAGCCTATGTAAGTCACCCAAACCAACAGCATCCCAAGAAACTTTAAGAGCAAGCAGCAGCTGACTCAGACACAGAACTCATTAAGATTATTTTTAGTAACCAGAATTATCTGTTTCAGTACAACAAGTTCCCCAGTACATTTCACATAATTTCAAGGACTGTCCAGACTCCTTTTTATCTAAGTAAGTGTTGATCAATGCAGCTGTCTGAACAGAGGTTCTTTGTCACCTATATCTGACTATTAGGTCAAAGCAAAGCCAATATCTGCTTACTATGGAAAGCAATAAATCATCAGCCAGTGGGTATTTACACACCAGCAATCAAGGCAGAACATGTAGAAAGTGATCTCTAACTATGGTTAACTGGAAGTATGGGACAAAATTTAAGAACCTTACTCTTTCAGTTCACTGTATATTGGTAGCACCTCAGGGTGGCATACGAATGCAAATGCCAGGATGGGTATTGCATAGGCAGTCTGTAAAATAAAGCTCCCATTAGTAAGAACGGTCACTGCTGTACCTCTGACTTTTGGCAGGCAGCAGTTTAGCTGTGGTACAAATGGCAAAAGACAAATTCTACACAATTGCCCTTACCCGTGAGTTGAATACAAAGTATTTTGGCTGACATAGGTCACTAGTGTCGCTGTGTGCTTCATATTCTACACCACTTTTGGGGGAGGTATCTTTTGGCTCCTCAAGACCCGGCAAGTGCCCAGCTGTGTTGTCCATCATGAAATTCACACCAGAACTGAGAGACTCATTTGGTAAAATGATCAGGTGCATTGGCACTGTGTTGTTGGCAGCAGTCCAGTTTGCAGCCCCATGGTCCATGATGGGGAGAGGACATGGTATCTGGGATTTCTTGAAGATTACCTATGAGACAGTAGACAATGTCATCAGTAGAGTACCACCATAGGAGATTACACTTACAACCATGATATGACAATAGAAATATAAACACAGATAAGAGAGGGGAAAGGGTGGGAGCAAGAAACCAAGTATCTGTTTCTCCAGAAATTGCTTGTTACTCTACCTCTGCTGTTGTCCTGCTTTATTTATTTATATTAATTATCAACTGTTCTTCAGGCTGATCTCTTTTGTTCTGGCTTTGTTCAGAAATAGGCTTATTGATTTGATTCACTAGCAGGTGCTACTTTAACATTCACATTAAATTGTTATGTTAAGAAATATAGCAGCATTGAACAGTTTACAGGCTCTGTATTTGCTCAGAGACAGTACCCAAACAGTCACCTACCACACTGACAAAGAAAACCATACAGGTCAGCGAAAACCCACTCGTATAACCAAGATAACCTGTGAAGCAAGGAAATAAAATACAGTTCAGCTACATATAAACTCAAGGTTGTAACAGAAATAAGAAATGAGGTGAGCTGGGGCATTAATCTTACCTAAACTCTTTAGAAGGGAGAGAGGAAGAATAACACCAACTGTTACGAGTATGACGAGGTAGTTCCCATTTAGGTACCATTCTCTGAGGAAGAATAAAAACCAACAATTGTTATCATTGATATCAGAGTGGTAAAATTTCATATGAGGTTCAGGTTGAGCAAAGGTACCTACCCAGAACTCTCTTCAAGTTTCATAAATGCTCTGATCACTTCAGGAAGTTCATATTTAATAATAAAGAGGTAGCTTGACATTGCTGAAACAAGCAAACACACAACAGTTTAATTCCAACAAAAATATGTATTTTTAAAAAAGCCATATTAATGCTACATCCTATTTAGGAAAATCATTTTTTTTTCAAATAACAATGTCAATAGATGGTATATTCCCTTGATGTTTTTATGAGCATGTACTGAAGGACATCTAGCATTCAGCATTAGAATACAGTACAGGTAATACTAAATAAACAATATGCTCAATTCACTGTTTTGATGAAATTTACGCTCTTAACTTTCTTTTTTTTCCGTTTTTTTTTTTTTTTTATTCTGTCATAAATGTTGGTTTTCCAATGGACATTGTCCATCCACAGTCTCATAACTTTTGTTACTGCCTCTAAATCTCATCTCCCTTATCCCTTCTATATTCAGCTTTTTTCTTCTAATACTCTACATAAAAAAAAACCAAAAACAAACAAATAAAACCACCAAGATATCAAGTTATCAACATTCTAAATAGAAGTGTGAACTTCTATACAGCTATTTTAAAAGTACTTCCAGAAAGCATACATTTTTCAGTTAATTTATGTTGGCCATGGATAAATCTCTGGAGACCTATGGATCAAACTCAACAAGAGGTTGAAAACCACTGAACTGGAAAAACAGTTAATCCTTTCTAACAGGGAAGAATACTTCCTTCCTGAATTCAATTACATTTGATATGCAGGCTTGAGGAAGGAAATGATGACAATGGAACAGCATCTTTTGTGAATAAAATCAAAAAGTCTCTCACATTAGAGATGTGAACCACCACTGCCTGGGTAGAAAAGTTGCCAATGGAGATTTGCAAAACATACCAAGTTCCAAGAGAGAGAGAGATAACAAAAAAATCTACATTCATTTAATTGACTGATGAGGCATTTAATATGTATTTCAACTACCTCTCCTTAAGAAATATGGAAAAATTACAAACTCTCCTGAGCTTTCACATTTGGTGTTCTCCAGTCTCTTAAAAGGCTTCTCCCAAGGAAGTAAAATGAATAAACTTTGTTGCATGTGGGTGCACTGTAATCCCTACTTCTTACATCAGTAAGTAAAGTCCCCTCTCCTGAGAGAATGGAGGTTTCTTGATAGGTATTTCACAGGAAGTATCTGTATGGATCAATACTTCCAAGAATCACTCTTAGAGAGAAAGAACACTCAACATCTTAGAGAGGTCCCAACCTTGTCATTTGATCACTCTCCTTGTCACTTCAAGGAGAGGATTCACCTGGAATAATGAACTACTGAAGAACATTTATTTTATGTAAAGTAAGAACCATATGATTTTCCTTTTAGGTGGCATTCATTTTTTCTAAATCAAAGCAGATGGTGTCCAGTTTAAGCTATGCTTAGTGAATGTCAGTCAAGCAATTTTGGCCATTGTTGAAGACTCTTCACTGGTCATGGAGAGATTTCAGGCAAGCAGGTCTCACCAGACACTGAAGTGTCAGATAGCTGAAGCAAAGCAGGATGAATTCTTCCTGCCCTTCTGCATTACAACATGCTTTATACTGTACCTGGCTTACCTCTGATATCTTTTACTCCAACAGAGGAGAGAGAGCACTACTGGTCTGCAGAAAACCATTAGAAGTTAGAAAATATTTTTCTAAAAGTGTTTGCCTCTTACCTCCAATGTTCTGCATTGTAACCGAAATGAAAACACCACACTTCCCAGGCCAGCCAAATGCTTTTTCTCCCAGTTTTTCATATATTAGTGATCCTGAAAGCAAAACAAAACAGACACATGAGCCACTGCATTGGACAGACTTGATGAATTTGCTTTCCAAGGTAAAACGCATGTGGTAGGGACTCAAAGTCAGTCACAGCATGATCTCATACCTCCTTCTTTGGATATCTTCAGTAAGAGGTGGACCGAGTAGAGTGACAATATTGCTACGCTGAGCAGCAGGACTCTGCAAGACAAAGAAGAAAACAGAATCTCAAGCAGGATGTCAGAGACACTCAGTTGATTTTAATGTACACTTGCTCATTTTCATCAAATTCAATGTGTAAATAGTTTTCAGTGCATTTGAGCTTTGGACTCACGGTGTAAAATGCAGAGATAAGTGTCTGCTGTAGCCTACTCATGAGTGCAGTTGTGCCTTATGCAGTCCAGAAGCCTCTCAATGCTTGTTTTGGTCCAGGTAAATGCCAATTCTATGTTATTCCTCAAGGACAGAATTTTACACCTTAAAAAAAAAGACCCTACTATAGCAAATAGTTTTAAATGAAAGAATCAGGCCTTTGTTTTCTTACCTATTCAGTAAGGTCTAATTTTAATCTGTCTCCTTACACAAAAATGCTGAAAAACCTCAACCCCTCAACTTAAACCATGAACATGGTAACTAGCAGCTCCTGGCTGGTCACTGATTTTGATCTCTGCTGTGTTATTGTGAAGTTATAAAGTTCAGCTTGAGATGTCCACTTTGCAAAGTACATTAGGGATCTTGCATAATGCTGAAGTGCAGCATGACAGTGGAAGACCTTGGAGCACTTGCAGCATACTCTTCTAGCCCAGTCTGCTTGGAGGTACTGGTGCCTGAATTCGTTAATGCTGATTACTGCCATGCTCTTTCCACACAGCATTTGCATCCTATGTTTTCAGCTATTTCACCTCTTGGTGAAAAATGTAGCTTTTTATGACATTTTCAGGGCACAACACCGTGGGCAGCACATCTTACTACCATAACCGTCTTGTCTTCCTCCTTCAAGAGTGCAGGAGGGTTGCAGAAGGGGATGAGATGATGACATGACAGGGGTAGGTAATATGGATGTGCCTTACTCTATGGTTGAACATGGTTGAACAGAGAGTTGTGCCCACACCTTCCACTCCACTAAACACCTGGTTTGGTGTAGATACAGGAAACACCAAGAGTCAAGTTTGTAAATGAATTACAGTCTAAGAGGAACCAGAGGCCCTGGGGACAGGTGATGGGCACCAGACCATCACAGTTTTTTGTCAAAAAAACTTATTTCTGCAAGAGAAACAGACAACTAGAGTCTTCATGTAAGCGGGATCATCTTTGATGCTTTGGGCTCAGGCAATGTGGTAAAGGGGTATCCTGTCTGAGGTTGCATTGCAACCAGCCAAGGTGGATCTTGATCAGGGGCACCCATGGAATTGCTATTCAGAGACACAGTCTCTGTGTCCTGACACATGAGGTGTGGTGAATCAAAGCCATCCTGGCTGCAATTATTAAATCATTCCAGACAGCAGAAATGATACTTTGCTGTGTGCTGCATGCCACTGCAAACCATCCCCATGGGAGAGGAGGATGTAATGGGAACTTCTGGAGTACTGAGCTTTAGAAACCCTTCTTTTGCCTTCACCCTGTAGAACATCTTCCAGTGCAAGAGCACTTGGGCAATATGAGAACAGTAAATTACAAAAATTAAAAAATGCAACCAGCATCTAAATTAGAATTGATGTCCAGGAATTTCCATTTAGTAGGCTGTTTTTTTTTCTCTCCCACTAAGGGGAACGTCATGATCTGTGAGACCAGAAGAAACTGGCAAGTGAATGCATGCCATGGGAGTAACAATATCCCCACACAGTTTTGTTCTTTTAAATAAAACTCCTTCTTCTATCAGAAGGGAGAATGTTCTCATGCAGAAAGTATGGAAGTATAACAGAGAAGAAAATGAGCTATGGAGTGGATACATCTTTTGGTTTTGTTGGTTAAGACTCCACAGGGTTGCTTTAGCATTGCTCCCTGCTTTAGCACTGCCAACAGAGCTAACGCCATTAGGCTCATATCAGATGTTTAAGCCACCTGTGTGAATAAACAGAGCCAGAAAAATAAATATATTATGGAGGCAATGTTATTTTCCCTGAGCAGGGTTTAATGTATCACAGTTTTCTTTCTAGCAATTATTTATGGCCGTACTAGTTAGTACGTCCATTGCTCAGAGAAAGTTAGGGGAAAAAAAATCCTACATTTTTCAGACCCTAATTTTAGAATTGGGTTTAATTTTTGTAACTGCGAATTCTATATGTAAAGCATTTGAGTGCAAGTGGTGGAAAGTACTTATCCAAGACAACATTTGCATCCTCAATTTTCAGTTAACAATTCTACTTGCAAAACAGCAGGTGTTTCTTAGCAACTGAAAGCTACACGTAGCATTTCAAATGCTGTTTCTGTTGTAGTGTCACAACCTCCAGAAGAAAGAAAGAAGCCCTACAGAGATAGCCATGCTACCTGATTTAAAGGCTTGTTAGATTTCAGCAGTGTAAAACAGTGGCCTATTGTCATACAGTACTGTTGTGCTTTAATCCAGTCTAATGGGAGCATTAAAATTAAGGCTTCAGTTAACGTTAGAGCTAGTTATTAAAATAAGGAAAACAACTTGTTTTTTTTTTTTTTTTTTTAAATTGGTATATTCTCTCTAACTTGACAGAGTTAGCCATAGATTAAAAAACTTCACATGACTCGCTGTTACTGTCTGTCAAACGCCACTTTGTATAGGTACTGTATGTCAGCCACATACCATCGCTGTCATCTGTGCACATTGAGTACAAATAGACTTGAGGGAGCAACATTAAATCTGAATAAATCTGTGAATGCCTTTGCATTCAAGGCCTCTGCTATTTCAGACATACTGAATATTCTTTTTCCATTTCTACATAGTGATTATAGAATTGTGATGATGTAAATATATATTTTACGGGTGATTTATTTCACTTGTTGGATTCCCATACTGAACCAGCAAGATTGCTGTTGTTATTTTAGGACCAGTATACTGTTCTCCCTCTCTGGATTTTGACTGCACAGTATCAATTCACAGTTGTGTTCCTGATATGAAACAGAGCTAAAATAAAAGAAAAAAAAATGGTTTGTCAGCAGTGGATGGTTCCTTGTGGTGCAGCTAAAATATTTTCATTACAGATGATCTCACAAAACTTTTCAGCTAACAAAACAAGCTTAATGTACCTCTTTAACCTCAAAAGCTTTAGCTCCAGATCATTCCTTATATTTTATTTGCTTTTCTTCCTATGTACTTACACGAAAAGGATAATTCCTGTGTTGGCCATAGCATAGGATAGCCCCAAGATGCCACTGCCCATAATGGCATTGCTGAGGTTGAACGAGGACATTCCAAAGGAAGCTCTGCCCCGGTGCTGTTGGGAGTAAGAACAGAAAACAGCAATTAATTTGCATTTTACTGACCACACCTCACGAATTATCCCCACTGCTGATCTTTCCATGTATTGGTCCCCTGGCCCTTAGAAGTGGAGCCTTATAAAGGTTCCTGAGCCCACAGTCACTCAGCACTCTACGAAGTGTCTTTAACCCCCAAATCCAGCTGTGAGGTAGCTGTTTGCCTCTTTTCACCCTTCCCTAGTCTATCCGTGAGGAAGGTTACATCCCTGATGGGTGACTGAGGTGAAGTAGCCAAAACTGGCCGCGTTAGCCTGAAGAGGAATATGTTCTGTTCTTGAACAGATCTCCCAATTATCAAATTAACAAATGCAGTTGATTTTTAACATTAATCCAATAGATTATTTTGTGTTTCTTTCTCCAAGTAGGATATGCTGTTTTCTTTGGGGACTTAAAAGTGTGTCTGGGGGAGTAACGAAGGAAGCACTGTGTGGCTCAGGTTGGAGGCAGGAGAGTGGGAGAGGACAATAATATAAATAGGGAATGGGGTGTGAGAGAGCCCCATCTGCCGCAAAATGGAAAGGGTAGAGGGGTTATATAGCTTTTAGTTTAACTTGCAATCACAAATATTTTTTTTTATTTGAGCAATCCTAATAAAACTTGTAACACAACCAATAAACAGAATGCCTTTCTTTGCATCAAATTCAGGAAAAACGTGAAGAAAACTAAATCATGAGCAGAGAGATACCCACAGGCGCAACTCAGAAACCAGTGCCATGCTCTCGTTTGCATATGGAGTTGCCTAAAAGTTATGCTGAGCGTATAATATTTAGCACTGTAAAGCTGAACAAAAATATCCCTTCTTTAAAGCTGTGTGGACTCATTCACACTGGTGCTGGGAACAAGCGACACAAGTACACATGCACTAAAGCCCAGCTCTATCTCCATGTGGAAGTTTTTCTGAATCAAATCCCATGTCAGAAATATGGGTTCAGACCTACCCTTGACTGAAAGTCTTGATGAGAAAGGTGCTACCTGAGGAATTTTTCCAATTACTTCTGAAGGAAGGACCCAGTTTCACTTGCAAAACAACAGAAAGGGTTTGCTACACAAACTCTTAGAATATGTGTTAACTCTTCCAAAGCCAATGTTATGCTGATCACACTCCATAGTAACTTTGTTTAATGAAACTTTTGGAAAAATATTCAGGTCAGTAAGATGTATTTTGTAATTACCCTTAAAATGAATAAAACTTACATATTCTTCATTGTAATCTTCCAGTTTCTTTTTACCCAAGTATTCATTTGTAAGGAATTTCTGACTTTCTGCATCATCACTAGCAAATGGACTGAAAAATAAAAAAGGATTAGATAAGCCTTATGATACACATTAAGTTTGAGCAGTACCCTTTGTCATTAGTGGAAATTCTACTTTCACATTGCACTAGGGATTTAAAAATCCCTCAGCAAACCCCTTTTCTCTGGTAGGATGCTCATGTCCAATTGCATGTTTAACAGACCTCTGCTTTGCCTCGGAATTTGGTTTTAAAACCAACAATCTTCAAATTATATGTGATTGAAGATGTTGGAAAGTAACAATCTCTTACTGCCAGCAATGTGCTAAAGCTGAGCACATACTTCACATCCAAGGAACAAAGAGCCTTGCAACTGTCCCATTGGAGATACGTACTTGGGGGGCAGGAAGTGGTCAGCAATCCAAGAGTTGGAGGCTGATGGCTGTTTTTGTGATGTTTTTCCTGGGCTGCCCAGGTGCTGGTGCTGTGGTGGGTCCTGCTGGAGATGTGTGCTCAGGTTGCATTGCCCTGAGAGGGTATTAATTTACATGTGTACTATCTGACTGGAGGGGTTGGAGATTGCCAAATGGGTGCTTGGGCTGGGAGCCTGCAGAGGTCACTCCAGGCAGCAGCTGGTAAGGTGGGACCCGAGGTGCCCCTGCTGTTTTGGACATGCTGTCCAACAGGGAGCAGGGAAAAACACTGGCTAAACAATCCCACTTTAAATGTATTATCTAGGAAATATTTTAAGTCCCAGATGCCATTAGTGAAACTTGTTTTTTGATTACCATTTTCTAGTTTCAACAGGTCAGCCTTCCCATTTAGCTGCTCACCTTCTAATGGCAGCCTTTTCTGAATTAATCAGCTCTGTGTAGTTGTCTTCCAGGCTTTCCCCGCTATTGCTCTGGTCATCAAGTTCGATGTTGACTTTTTGCAGCTCCATGCGGTCCATTAGAGTGGTCAGCGCTTTCCAGCACACACACACTCGCTTCTTCAGGGTAAACAGCACCGCGTCGTCTGCCTGCGGGTCCTCGCTACCATGCGGAGACTGCCAGAACACTCTGTTCTGCAAACAAAACACAACAGAACTCATTAGATTCCTTTTTTTTTTTTTTTTTACCTCAAACTAGATAAACCCGTGTGAATCATTGGGTTTGTGTTTGTTCTTTGTAATAGCATTAAGCGGGGAAGCTGTGCAGACTGGGAAAATTCTGGGCAACATAATGTCCCTTTATGTGCCCAGCACTTGGCCCTCCTGTCTCCCTTTGGACGGTAAGGAGCTCAGGGACCACGGGATGCGCAGTGGATGTCCAGCATCTGGCAAAATCACAAAGCCAGACAAAAAATTGCTTCTTGACCTGCACCTTTTGTACTTTCCAAGGGATGGTGGGGATGCAGAAGCGCTTGCTGTTAGAAATGGAGTGTACCAGAGCTTTCCTACCACTGCTTCAAAACGTGCGCATGCCTAAGGGAAACTCTCAGTGTTTCCAAACATTTGCTACAAGATTAATGCTGTCAGACATTTAAATGTTTTGAAGATTTGCCCCTTTCACTGGGACCTGACAGGGGTGAGTATCTCTGTATGATCACTTCTCGGATAATTAGGAGGTGCAAATCAGATATAGCAGTTTCTGGTACTCAGTGTTTATGTGTTTAACTCTCACTTGTCCCACAACTAGAAGCTCTGTCTCACACAGGGTTATTATGTGGCTATAAAACTGATTCTCTTCACCCTTGGTAAAGAAATTCCTGCGTTTTAAAAATCATATGAATAAATTCTCAACTCTATTTCTATATGGACCATATTTCTATCTACAGCAATGGAAAATGTAAAAATAAGTTATGAAGTTATCACCTCCCTGATATCTGAAAGTTTGTGTTACAGTCTCACCTGCAGGTACACATTTACATTTATTCCCTCATTCCCAGATTCAAGAGGAAAACACACTGTAAGAAATGTTGCAGTTTTAGAATACTTTCCCCTTCCCAAAGTTATTCCTTGATACATTTTGTATTTCCCTTTCCCAGTGGAGAAGGCAAAGGGGCACGAGTGAGAAGGGTGTGAGCAGACCAGACAGCACATCCCTGGCACACCTGGGTCCAGCATCGCGGTGTCCTGGCATGCTACTGGCTACCTTGTGATCAGGCACACTGATCACTGGCCAGGCATACCACCTTTGTCATAAATATCACATACTAAATGCAGTCCAGCACTGTGTAACAACAGCATCAGAAAACAACACAACAAACAATTTCTATGTGTATCTCCTTGTAATGCCAAGCGTGCAATTATATGATTGCTTTTTTTCTGTTTTTTTTTTTTTTAATTGCATTTAAGAACATATAGGTCCTTGCTTGATGGCCAGACCTTCATTATCCTCTGCTACTGATCACACGCATCCACAAACGTATTTGTGGTGGCAAAATGTTAGAGTGCGTGTGCTCAAAATGTAAATGTAAACTTTAAATACCAGAACTGGAGGCTAAAACTGACCCTAGGCCAGAAATTAAAGTCAGCTTCTTTGCTTCTTGTTAAAAACATTCCCCTAGACCAGGCAACTGAAAAGGAAAAGCAATATCATAGCACATTAAGAGATTTCCTACCAGAGAGAGCCGCTGTGTTTACTCCTTTCAGCTGCTGCGCAGGGAGTGTGTGTGAGGGGACAAGTGACTCGGGCATCAGGGCAGAGCCGCCGGCAGTTGCATTCCAGTGACCGAGGGGTTCTGCCCATTTGGGATATGAATAACTCCGGGAGATTAAAAAAATAATAAAAAAAAATAATAAAACCCTAGCAGAGCCCTCCCAACTGTGGCTTCTTTCACAGAACCGTCTTCATACTCAGATGTGTCTGAGGAGCTGAGTCCTTCCAATTCCTGATACTTATTTTTAATCCATGGTGTAAAATGTTAGCAGACAAATCTGACTGTTCTTAGCCCCATTCTGGTAAAGAGCAAAATCTCCACTGTGCACAGCGCCTAATGCTTGTCAGAGAAACATCTTTTCCAGAAGCAGCAGTCCAAAAAATACAGATCTTCAAAGAGTTTTGGGAAGCAGAGGAAAAGTAAGCAAAAAAGTTGCCAGGAGTTAAATTACACTGGGATTAGGCTGAGGAGGAGTCTGTGCAGCACAGCAAACACAGTTTGGAAAAGGGAGCAAAAATTGACTGAAAATACATGTTACAGCATAAGAATCATCTGGACATTGTCCTGTTGAACATTTATGAAGACAACCTGATTTATCTCAAGAGGATGTTGAATAACGTTGCATAAAGATTTTATTATTTTATTTTATTTATCCTAAATGTCTTCCTTTGAAGGTGCAAATCCTCAGGTGGCAAAATTAAACCGGCTGAGAACCTAGTTTCCTGCAGTTGTCACTTTTTAGTAAGCAGTTAGTAGAGTTCAAGGGGTCTGCAGACCATATATGTTGAAAGCCAATAGCATAAATGTGGGCAGGATGAGACTCATGAAACAGGGTCAATATTAAATTTGAATCCTGCAATCAATAACACCTGTAATTACAACTAATGGTGCCTTTGAACTTCAGTAGAAATTGTCAGAGCTTGCTCTCAGTTGGTGAAAATCCATCTCTTTGGGTTTCTAACTCTGCAGGTACTAAAGGATTAGGGAGGATGCTGAGGTACTGGCAAGTGTGTGCTCCCCATAAGTAATATAGAAGGGGAAGATCTGACACACCTTTGCCTGAGGAAGAAGTGAGGCAGCTCTGTTCCTCTTGGGCCGATGCCCAACCTGTGAGATACTGTTTAGAAAAAAGGGGCTGCACGAGCTAGCTCTGTTTAAAATAAAGCACTGGTTGCAGCTGCCTGCTGTGCCATGCCCAAGCCTGCTGCCAGCCCTGGCAGATGGGTGCTGGATACACCCCTGCAGTGATTCGTGTCTGCTGGATCTCTGGTCCTGGGTGATGGCCAGGCACGGGGGCAGTGATGGTGTGACAGGGCATGGCCACCAAGGTCGGGCACACTTGGGTCCTGCCAAGAGCTTAGCACATGATACTGGAGGAGAAGCACCAAAGTTCATCTGCTTAGGTTCCTGGAGACTTAAAGCTTTCTGCTTCAGCATCCAGAATTACCTAAATCCCATTTCAAGCATCCAAGCCCATCAGGACCTGCCCAGCTTTCTTTCCCTACAGAGGAAATTTCTAAGTTTGGAAGTAAAGAAAAAGCTCTCCACTTCTTTTTCCTTCCCTTTAGTTAGAATCAATAAGTTTACATACAAGAAAAATCTCTCAGCTCTACAGTGTTCCTTAAACTTGGCTTCAATACAGTCATGGTTTTGCTGCCTCCTGTGGCCCTTGGCTGAACAGAAGAGATTTCTCCTAAAGTATGTCATTAAAATGGAAATACTGTTTGCAAATTAGATTCACCTTTTATTAGAGGTAAGTTATTCATCCCTATAAAACTATGTTTCTTTTCAAGTATATGGTACTGTCCTGCATCACTTATTAAATAACAGTTTTCAGAAATGCCTCAGAAAATGGTGAAATTTTTGGCATCTGATTTCACAATGTTTTTGATTTCTGTCCCATCTGGAGTTTGGACATGAAAGGAATAGACAGCCATTTGGCAAATAATGCCAGGTCACAGTTGCAACTAACATTTTCATGGATTTTGCAGTATCAAGATTTGTCAGCTCTGTCATGGTCCTGATTTACCAGTTTTTGCCAGATTCTTCATCTTTAAATGAAGATAAGGTGTACATAAAGTACATTTATAATATTATTTTCTGTGCAGCTATTTAAAAATCACAGAATGTTTACAGAATACAAAATGGAATAAATAAATCTTTTTACCGTGTAATAAACAATTAAAATTCAAAGCCCACTTTCATGAATTCATTTATTTACAAGAATTTTATCCAAGTAAATCAAGAGCTTGGAAAGAATTCTCATATGTTAGCCAAGGACTGCATAGGAAAGCAAGTATTCTTTTCATTAATTTCCTGATCAATTTTTAACACTTTTTGCTGATTCTCTGGTTGTTCAGATTTTGATTTGTTGTACAAAATAACCCAAACAACAACAAAAAAACCCCACCCTTATATTTCATTCCTGAAGAAATACCAAAGATACTTGGCAACATAAATTACTATATTAATAAATCCTGAGGAGACCATCCTTCATATTGCACTTATATTTACAGATTAATTAATTTTCTAACTCTCAGTTTTCAAAGATGTGTCCAGCATCTAAAATACATTGGTGAAACACTGTAAAGAAAAAAAAAAAGTTTGGGTTTACCTCTGAGCCAAGCAGGTTTCCTTGCTGCCTCGCTAAGATTATATCTTTTAGGAATTGCACCTGTGATTAAAAGTTTGCCCCTGTGCAACCTAGAGCAGTTGGGCAGTGATTTAAAGACAAATGGGAGTGTATCAGGGGAACCAATCAACAGCTGCTACACCCCAACAACTCCCTTTGACAAACCTGCGTCAGCTCTTAAAAAAAAAAAAGGGGGGGAGGGGGGGGGGGGGAGGGGGAAGAGGAAAAAAAGAAGAAAGGTAAATCAGTTTATTGGAGCACACTGAGGGCAAACATCTCAGTTACTAGAGCTATTTGCTCTCTAAGCTTAGCACTGTTACAAAATGCATATCCACAGAACACTTCAACAAGGCTTGATCACACTTTCACTTGACAGCCTTGATTTTTGAGTGATGCGTGTGCATTAAACTTGCAGTAGCACAAAAATAGTAATAAGCCTGGAAAATAGGACCTGGAAGAGAGGACTGAGGGTTCCCACATTGCGCTTATCTCTGCCACTACGTGTTGCAATTGCAGTGAGGTGGGCACGGTGGGACTTGGTCAGAAGCATGGGCTTTCAGATAGGCTGGTTGACCTGTGCCTTAGTTTTCCAGTTGAAATGTTTACTGTAACTGTGATTGTGGAGGTACATGTCAAGTGACAAATGCTATTCATTTAATGGCAATGTAGACCTGGGGAGAAGTATTTCATTACTTCTGATGTGCCTGGAACACTGCAGAATTTACAACCTTTTATCCAATTACAATACGACCATAACTAAAAAAACCAAACCCAAAAGAACCTGAGAAAACCCCTGACCCTCCAACCCTCCCTCCCTTATAGGCTTTGTGATTAAAGCCCTCAGACCAGCCCGACTGTGGAGACAGGAATGAGTTTTTATTCTCAGAGGTTCCCGCAGAGCAGTTCAGATTGCTTTAGCTCAGGCTGGGTGACAACCTGTGGGAACCCAATGCCACTCTGCCAGAGCTTCAAACTCTGCCTGCTGCCAGCACCGGCTGTGGTGTGCCATCTCATGCTCCCTCCCTCCTCCAAAAAGGTCCCTAGTTGCAATATGGACTGAGACAAAAAGTTTAACGAAAATAAGCTCTGTCTCCCTCAGTTCTGCATTGCCATGAAAGTGTGACTTGTCATAGGGGCTGTCACACCACAGAGTAACAAAAGCCGTACAGTCCAAAGATGAAGAGGTGCAAGATTTGGAGCTAGAGATCCTATCTGGCTTTAAACCTGTCAGTTGGAATGGAAAAAACATCAAATTTGGGGTTTAAACTGGGTGAAGGACTTTGAGTCAGAAAGCTTCCCATGTTACCCATTGCATCAGCTGGCATAAAATGGGGTTTCCCTCTGAAAGAAAGGTGCCCTTAGTGAATTAAAGCAGTTCTCAGGGGTGGTTTGGCAAGGACCTGTTCTGTGCTGCTGCTGAGGAGAGAGGAGCAGAGCTGCAGGAGGGGCTGGGAAGGCAGTCCCACTCCGTTTGTGCCTGTTTGCTTTGCACACTTGACAGGACTCTGGGTATAAGCAATTTCCTTGTTGTGCTGTTGCTCACGTGGATGTCTCGTGTAACAACAGGGGAGAGAAAAACATTTCTTTAAACAAATGAAAATAAGATTGTAAACCATAAAGCAAACAGCAGGGAGATCTGAGGACAGATGTACCAACAAATCAGCAACAGCTGTGAAAATTACTTCTGATACATTTTTTGAACCTGATTAAAAAAATAATAAGCAAGATTAGAGTTCATTTCCGTTTCAAATACCACAGATATCAATGTCTACATCTGATACCCATTGAGCCTAAGCAGCATGGCACAATTGTCTCTGCAGCCACATCAGGGCACTTGGGTGGGTCTGTGCTCAGCACATGGAGGGTTGCACATTGAGGACCACCAGTTATCAGGACTGGTGGTCCTCAGCATTTCCCCAGTCCCAGCAGCTGACACCCCAAAGATACCAGGCAGCATAAGGTGTGTGCAGAGCAGGTGGTGGTGGCAGTGCCATTAGAAAGTTGTCAGTGTTCCCTTCATTCTACTCACAAGTTCCTATATTCATCTTCTCAGTGGGTCCCGTGTTCTAAAGACTGTAGGGAGCGAAATATACCCACCAGCCATTGCTCTAAACTCCTATCTGCGGCAAAGAGCAATCAAGAGCTGGTCTGGCTGCATGAACTGAAGGTGCTGGCCCAGAACTTTGTAATTCAGGTCCCTCAAACATGGGGAGCACTGGAGCACTGATGGGGGAAGTCCACCGTGTTCTGATGCCTGCTTCTGCCCTGCAGTCTTAGGGTGCAGTGGCCATCCTCCATCCAGGATTTGGGCTGTGCCATTGTCCCTGTAGCTGTTTGCTTTGCTGTGTCTGGAGCCAGTGTTGGCAAAAAAGCTTTATAGGGTGAAATGAGGTTGGTGATGAACGTGCAGGAGATGCATGTACCAGAAATACTAACTGCATTAATTCTGCATTTTGGCCATGGTGTTTTTAAAGCGTGAGGTTGTGGTAAATGTGTCACGCCATTTTCCTGTTTTCTACAACAGGAAATTGTGCTCTCACCTATAAAATAAATAAATAAATAGACAAATAAATAAATAAAGGTAATATTTAATTTTGAAGTAATCACTGATCTCTGACTCATACTAACTTCGTCTTGGCACAAGAGCTTTCTGTCTGTGTGTGCTTGCTCAAATACTATCTTCTGAAATTGCAGAAGCTTTTGTTGGAGCTCTGAGTTTTGTTTTCGTTCTCTACTCATTGTCACTGAGGCATTTGAAAGCAAAGTGTATTGTGCCATTTTTTTGGTGGTTGTCTGCTCTTCACTAGTATACCAGAACTCAAAGTAATCATGACTATGATAAAGCAGCTGCATTCAAAGCATCTGACCCTGTGCACACATCTACACATGGGTCCAACTCCACGCTTTAGAAGGGTTAGAAGGTTTTTTGCAGGGATCATTTCAGTATTACCTGACTCTTGCTATGGTTTATCCTTAGAAATGCCCACACAAATTATAAGCTCTTATTTCACTGGGGTTTTTTAAAGTTTAAGTCCAATAGGAGTGACTTCACCCCCTGCACCTAAAACACCCTGAATTCTCACTCTGATCCTGCAAATCCAAGGATACATGTGACTTCAGCTGGACTAAAACATTTGGATTTTACAGAATTGAAAAGGCTGAGAAAGTAGGGATTGTTTAAGCTGTCCAAGGGAAAGCTGAGAGTGAGGTGGGTGATGAGAGCAAGCTGTAGCTAGTATAGTTAGCTACAAGGAAAACAAAGCCAGGCTCAGTAATACCAGGCAGCCCAGACATGGATCAGGAGACACATATCGGACTGAGAGAAGTTCAGATAGGACATTAGAAGGATGATAGTGCAACTCAGGAACATGTTTCTCAAGAAGGCTGTAGAGTCATTGTCCTTAAAGGTTTTCAAGACTTTGTGAGGCAAATCCATGTCTGAGCTGACCTGGTGTGACAGCTCCGCTTTGTCTTGGAGGATGGACCGGCTGTCCATCACAAGCCCCATCCGATCAGTCTTCTGATGAGTCTGTGGGACTGCTTAGTGCCTCAAGAAGGAACAAAAGGATATTAAGTAAGTGGAACATCTTCCTTATGAGGAAAGGCTGAGAGCTGGGTCTCTTCAGCTTGGAGAAGAGGGAACTGAGGGGTGATCCCATTAATGTTTATAAATATGTAAAGAGTGAGTGTCAGAAGGACAGAGCCAGGCTCTTTCCAGTGATCAGACAAGGGGCAAAGGGTCCAAGTTGGTACATAGAAAGTGTGAGCGTGACAGAACACTGGAACAGGCTGCCCAGAGAGGTTGTGGAGTCTCCTTCTCTGGAGACATTCAAGACCAATCTGGACGCGTTCTTGTGTGATCTAATCTAGGTGATCCTGCTCTGGCAGGGAGGTTGGACTAAATGGTCTTCCGAGGTCCCTTCCAACTCCCGACATTCTGTGATTCTGTGATTCAAGATGCCTTCAAAACTATTGATGGTAGGAATGCAATTAGGTGAGACATAGACCAATATTAGGCAAACAACACTCCATGCATAGGAAACAAGTAAAAAAAAAGACTTAGTGAGAAATTCAATAGTCTGTTGATTTCTTGAGATTTGCTGGAGAAAGAGCAGCTAGTTTTGGCTTAAGAAATATTTTTTGTCTTCACACATACACTGTAAATATATAATTACTCAAAGAGGAGCTTCAAAGTGCTGTTTAAAAATATAAATATTCTCAAATTTTGAAAAACAAAGCTGAGGATAGTTGACAAATGCTCCATATAGAGGAACTGATGTGTTCTGAATAAAGGCTGCAACATCCTGTTTTTCCTTTCTGAAAACATAATTTCTTATCCCAAAGTTTATTCCAGTGTCTCTGGCAATAACGAGCTTCACAGGGCAAGTATGAAAAGCTGCATTTGCAATTGGATACAGTGAACTGAGGAAGAGCTAAAATAGAATATTAAACAACACTCAAGTGATTCAATTTAAGAAATAGGATTTCAGAATTTCAGAATCATGGATATAATTTATAAAATATTAATTGCTTGACTACTCTGCTTTTTGGTTCTGTATGCTTATAAGATTAATATGACCACAGATGGCACAGTATATTTTCTTTGCAACATTACCACATCTCTTTATTGTAATGCCAGTGCAGACTGTAAGTTTTAGTTATGCCCAATATTTTGAAGAAGGGAAAGACAGAGTTTAGGTTCATGAGACCTAACAAAATGCACTTCACTGCAACATATAAAGAAGGAGACAATTTGTCTTAGGTTCTTATAGTCTCAATGGAGGGAGACAAGAACATCTCAGGAAATGATTCATCCCACCTAGAAGGAGTTTGTGGCCATCATTTACTTATTAAATACCCTTCAGTCGGGTGCTTAAAGGTTGATAGTATGAATCTAGGCTTTGGGAAGGGTGTACATACTATTCATGCTGTTTAGAATAAGAACTTGCCATGCAAAATTTGTTTTGCCTTCTTTCTATTTGAATTATGTCAGGAACAGACAATAATAGCTTCTAGATTTTTACCCCAGGTCCTCTGTTGTTCCACACCCTCATATAAAAAAGATTACTTCAGTGGTGCCAATACTCTCTCCATTATTTTCAGAACACATTTGGGAACAACTTGCACTGTCAGAACAAATATTACTGGCTTCAAGCCGCGCCTAAGCAAAGGCTGGGGCTACCTGGAGATTTTCACTGCAAGCTTGTGTCTATTGTTTGCTCTCAAAGCGTTCTCATGTGCTAGAAAGAACATATTGTCCATGCTCTACATGGAACAAGACTGAGCAAACAAAGCTGCAGGGCAGAGGAATGATGAATTCACTAGGAAGCGAATAGCCACTTCTGGATGACATGCAATACAACATCATATTCTTATGTGATTTAAATATAATAGCTCACTGAGGAATATTGAAGTGTTAGATCACTTTAGCATAGTCCATTTCTATGCTTACCTATATAAGAATTCCTGATTGCTTGGAGCTATATATTGCAAGTATCCCATATGTTTACACTGTTGCATTTGCTAAGTGTAGAGAACTGCCCAGTATGGAGAGCTGTCGGAAAATCTCTCATGAAACCATCTAGATTATATTAACTACAGTGCAGTTAGCAGGCAAAAGGCAGGGATGTGATTATTCCCACCCACCAGGCTCATTTTAATTCCTCCTCTAGGCACTCCACTCAAGATGTAATACAACAAGATGGTGGCGGAGAATGCAAGGTGTACAAAGAGAGTTTTAGGGAGCTGGGCTAGGGTCAGCCTGCAGAAAAGAAGGTTAAGGAGGCATATTATTGCTGTCTTCAAAGCCAGGTTGGATGAGGCTTTGAGCAACTTGACCTAGAGATGTGTGTCCTTTCCATGGCAGGGGCTTTGGAACTAGGTGGTCTTTGAGGTGCCTTCCAACCCAAACCATTCTGTGATTCTGTGATACTCACAGGGATATGGAGAAGAGAGAGCCAGGCTCTCCTTGGAGGCAGAGGGGCACAGAACACAGTGTGTAGTGTCACCAACATCTGAGTCACAGAATCACAGTATTGTAGGGGTTGGAAGGGATGTCCAGAGATCATCAAGTCCAACCCCCCTTCCCTAGAGCAGGTTGCACAGGTAGGTGTCCAGACAGGTTTTGAATATCTCCAGATAAGGAGACTCCACAATGCTCCTGGGCAGCCTGTTCCAGTGCTCCGTCACCCTCACCATGGAGAAGTTCTTTTGCATATTGGTGTGGAACCTCCTGTGGTCCAACTTGTGACCATTGGCCCTTGTCATGTCCCCACAGGCCACTGAAAAGAGGTTGGTCATCTCCCTTTGTCTCCCACTTCAGATATTTATAAACATTGATGAAATCCCCTCTCAGTCTTCTCTTCTCAAGGCTGAATAGTCCCAGCTCACTCAGCCTTTTCTCATAGGGGAAATGCTCCAGACACTTATATACATGTTTTTGTTCCTTCTCTGGACTCTCTCCAGGAGATTCCTGTCTTTTTTGTACTGGGGAGCCCAGAACTGGACACAGTACTCCAGGTCCTTCTTGACTGAGACTACAATGTCTACTACTAGTTCTAGCTCCCATGGTGATCTAAGGAAAAGGCATGGGTAAGGGGATAGGGGATCATATTGATTGGATCACTGACCTAGCTGGAAAAAGTGGAGAACTTCCTAACAAGCATTTGTCTAGTCTGTCCTTGACCATATTTGTGTTAACCAGGATATGGCAATTTGTATATCAGTTGTTATATTAGGAGTCGTCAAGTTTTTATAAAACATGCAAAAAACCCCACTGATAACTTAGTTTCACCAGTAATTTTTAGGGTCCTGTGGCTACATTTCTGTTTATAAAAATAATAACATGTTCATGTAAACTAGATGTGATTAAAATCAGCCTGTGAAAACAATCAGATTTCCCTTTCATTAGCAGATCTGCGGGAGAGCAATACTGTTATTCGTGCTGTCTGAACAACACTTAACAGTATTGCTTAGACCCTGAGAGAAGCCAGTTCTTTAGAAGGAATCACCACCAGAGCAGGGCTGAGCAGCACAGAACCCGGGCAACTCAGGCTCCCAAAAGTCAATGTTTCTTCACTGTTCAATCCACCTGATCAGCTTGAAACGCACCAAGCACACATCTACTGCTGTGAGACATGGCAGCCTAACAAAGTTTTGGTTCTCTGTTGTGCTCTGAAGGGTTGCATGGCTTGGACTGACTTTGAGCAGAGGTAGTGTTTATGCATGTCCACCCAAATTAAACCTTGTGGGTAAAATCACAGCAGCTCACAATATGGTGTCTTATTGTCCTTAATGGATCCAATCCACTGTCTGCTTCCCAGTCCTCCATCTGCAGAACTGGGAATGTATTACATGCCCGTTTCACTTGGACATCACAGGTGTGGTGCATTCACAGGCATAAACAAAGGAGCATATAGGCCCTCAAGGAAAACTGTCTACCATTTATCAGCTAGTTAATAAATTAATGATTAGACAGTCCAGAGACATTGTGGAGTCTTCTTCTCTGCAGACATTCAAAACCCACCTGGATGCATTCCTGTGTGACCTAATCCAGGAGATCCTGGTCTGGGACTAGATGATCTTTCAAGGTCCCTTCCAATTCCTAACGTTCTGTGATTAGTAAAGCCACATAAAAAAGAAAAAAAATGCAAAAAGGGTTAAAAAGAGATAAAAACATACTTTATGGGAAACATTCTTGTTTGGGTTTGTTTTTTTTTTTTTTGTTGTTGTTGAAACTGCATATATAGAAAAGCTTTGTCTCTGTCACTTCTACATACTTCTCTTGATAGTGTTTCTCAGCCCATGGTAGTGACTTTTTGCAATGCTTTATTATTTCTTAAAAAAAATTTTAAAAAATAACCAGATGACTTATAACAATGATTCATGTTATTGTTATTGCTCATTATTATCATTTGTCATATGAAACAATGCCTGGCTGTGCATTTTTCCTCTTTTAAAAGAGAAATCTGTCTCAGATCTGAAGGCTCCAAGTTCTGTTTATTATACTAGCTGAAACATGTTTATTACACTGTCATGTTTTTATATTCCTCCTGCTACCTTGTGCAAAACATACTTTTGCTCTGACCAAACTATGAAAATTCTGCAAAGTTTTGCCCTCGGTGATCAAGCCATTGATCCACCGAGTTCAACACCCTCACGTGATTGTAGCTGGCGTCTGACCAGACAGATTGTCCCTCCAGCTCAGTACCACACCTAATCCTGGGAGGCATTCTGTGGGGAAGATGTCTGAATGAATTCTAGTCCTAATTCTTGAGAGCTCCTGAGATTTAAGCTCTACTTTTCCCTAACAAATGTGAGTTAGAAAGTCATGCACTGCCTGTCTGCATGATTGTTAGTATAATGGCATTTTATCAAGAGAAGCTGCAGAAGGACATATGTAATAGCTAAAAATAATAGTGATAAAGCAAACAGTAATGACAACCCTATTTTCATATTGCAGCTGCAATGAATTTGTGCAGAACCTTGACTGAGAGGCTTTCCAGGCACTTAACAGCCTTTTGGACCCCGGAGTCACACCAGCTCCACAGCTTGATGTAAACAAGTCTGCCAACAAATTTCTGGACACAAATAGCAATCAAAGAAAATCACCTATTGGAACTCAGTCATCATTGATATCTTCTTGATTGTGGAGCATATCTGAAAGAAAAGCTCTGCTTTTTGCACCTGGTGTCTGGAAATGTGAATGTTCTGCTCTGAATTCTGCCATCAGATCTAATGAATTACATTACCTTCCCCACAAATCTTGTGCTGTCAGGATTGTGTGCGATTCAGTAACCAATAGGATGTTGCTAGAAATCCACTAAAGGTTCATTGTGGTATGAAAACCTCCCCAAGAGATTACTTGGCTTCGCAGCGATGTCAATATTTATTGTCACTGTCACAGACCCAGAAAGATTACACAGACATGGCCAGGCCGCTGCTCTTGCAGTTCATACAGTGCCCTCCCTCTGCTTTTGAATTGAAGTGATATTGCATCAGCACTGGTGCCAATGAGACGGGTTTTTCAATCAGTCCAAACACTGTTGGGAAAGGAAGGGAACCCAGTGACTGACGTATTTGGGTTCCTACTTTTTGCTCCACAGACCCCAGATGGGTTTGAACCCCAGAGAAGCGATGCTAACAGTATAGTCCCTTAAGTCAACATAAGCAAATGCTGATGTTAAAAGAGGCAGTGCCAACTTCCTACTGACCCAATCACTCTTTTCCCTCTCCTTGCTTTGACTGCAAATAGTCATAAATACATATGGGAGGGAAAAAAAAGAGGGGCTAGTTTTAACCCAGAGTGTTGTCCAGTTCCCTCTCACCATGTGGCTGCACGAACATCTGGCAGAAGAGAGAGAGATGCAAATGCCAGTAAGCAGACAGAGGACTGGAAGGTAAGCCAGGACTGTATATTCCAGTTTAAACTGATTATGGAGCTAGCGAGTAACAGAGCACTTGTACAGTGTTCCCTCAGGGCTAGTGGAGAGCTGAGAGCGGGTGTGCAAAAGTGGGAGGCAGACTTCCCTGGTCCATTACATCCAGGTTAGGCAGATGAAATGAAATAAATTTTCTGACTTTGACAAAATGCCGTCAGAATTGTTTAAGCTAGTCTGAACACAGCTGAAGTACTCTTCACTTATAAAACTCTTCCCGTTATCCATGAAACCATCCAATGTCAAGTGCTGATAATTTCTAGTAAAACATAACCAGGTTAAGTTGCTTCTTAAAATCAAAACCATCATATCATCTTTTTATTTTAATGAAAATCACTAGCCTTATAAAAAGTTTTTATATTTCAGAAAATTTTACTGAGAATGTTTCTTAATAATGACACTTGTAACAGCAATACTTAAAACAATTAATTCAATTAGTTCAATAAAATTCTTCAGCTGAACTGCAATATTTTGACACTGTGACTGATTGAGTTTACTGCCTTTCCAATTAATGAAAGATTGGCTCCTTTAGCAATTACATTCTGATTAGTCCTCAGCAAGAACATTTTCCATTACTCCTCTCCCACTGCTATCAAAGAGCCTTTATTGCTGGCTTTTCTTTCTCTCTTTAATCCTATGTTAACAGAATTTATCACAATTCTGGCTCAGTAGAACTCTTGGAGAAAAATTGATTTCCAGTTTTATCAGTGCTGAAACTTCTTCGATGTAGGCAAATCCAACAAGTAACATTACTAAACTCAGAAGCTTCATGCCAGCCACAACCAGCTAACAGTTTCAGATTAATTTTAAAAATTGGAGCAGTGTCTGTTCAAGGATAAGCAAGGGTTAATGCCAAAAAGCACAATAAAAAACACAAGGGCTTATCACAAAATAGCATAAAGAATCTTTTCATAGCCCAAGTAATCAAGCTTCTGTCAAGGTGAGATAATTGTCAATCAAGCTCTCAATTCAAACACAGCTGCTAAAAATCAGAGACAAATGAAGCCAGGCACTTCCCTGTAGGTTGACCACTGAATCTAGAAGTGGTTACAGGATCTTGGTAGTATCTGAGACCTTAGTGTAACTGACAAGTTATAAAAATACTCAGAAAAGAAGTCCAGTTTGGTGAGGTTTGTCTTTGTGAAGCTGAAGACAAATGTATTTATCATGCTGGTTAGAATGGTATTCAATGACAGCAACTCATTTTTATTTTAGCTTTTTTTTTTAGTATTAAAGGGAAAAAGTAGCTCTTGACTTTCAATAGGGAAGTAGTATTTTTTCAATCAAATCCTATTATCCTTTTTTCTGACTCAGCAACCTGAACGAACATACCAGAGAAGACTGTGAGTACACTACAGTGAGCAGTTACCATTCCTGCAGACTCATGCTTCTTGATTTCATTCTTACCTGTTGAAAGTAAGTGAATTTTATGCACACAAGCATTGCTAAAACAGAGCTGTATTTATAGTTATACTTTGTCACTGTTAGTTCTTGTGTCTTTTTTTTCTTTTCTAAAGTGTTAAAAATTATTTAACGTAAGTTTTATCACTTACTTGACTCAAATACAGTTTGAAGTAAAGTCTGGAAGTCAACAATTCTCGCAGGAAATGAACTTTTTATGTGCTGCACATTCATACACCACTATTATTATCCTGTTGTGTAATTTTGCACAAATATCGACTAGTACTTTCGTAAATCTGAAAACCACAATTCCCAGGTGATGACCATGACCCTAGAAAAGGTCTAGAGAAAACAACCTCATTACGAGACATACCTTGCAATAGATGTTTGTTTAGCTGGAAATCCACAAGAGTGGCTGCCCAGTGCAATGGTACATATTTGCTTCTGAATCCTTTCTCAAAGACTCTATTTAAACATGTTGATGAACTGATCTGGATTTCTCCCTACCTTCACTCCAGCAAAACAAGGAGACTCAGAAGATAAAATTTGTTTTGTTATTGCAAGTAATGGTATGTGGTGAAAAATTACTTTCTGTAGTCCTGTTTGTTTAAATATGAAGGTGGGAACCTTCCATATTCCTGTACAGATGCAATGTCTGTGTGTACTCCTTGGTGACATTTCTATTTGGAAATGAGTATACTTCTATTTCTAGAAGTGTTTGTGAAGAGGGCTCCTTCTTGTCTATATTTGGCTTGATATTAAACATTTGGCTACCCTAACTTTACCACTTTGGCAAGAGGGAAACAAGGACTACTATGTAGACAGTATCAGTCTAATTCAAAATATATGACTCGATTCAGATTGGTTTCTAATTTACATTAAACTGTAAACAGTTGACACCAATAACCAGTCTTTTATGATGTGTGCAGCTGGACTAGCTATCAGTAAATTTTACACAGCATCATGAACTGCAACAGTGATAACAGATTTTTTTCAGTCACCCACGCTCTAGCCTAAGTTCAGTGCTCTGACTGAGAAGGGAAAGTTTGTGTTTCCTGAGCCAGTCACTCTTTAGACTTCCTTTCTAGGCTCTACTTTGGCCTTTCTTCTGCCAGTGTCTGGATGGGAATCCCTTCAGCCTGTCAACATCTAACTTTAATTAGCTGAAGAAATTAACTCTTTCTCTATTGGAGCTCCTTTCCGAAACCATTCTAACTCCAAAAAAGAAAAAGAAATCAAGAGGAAAAAAAGGCAAGTCATTCGTGGACCATGGCTGAGGTAGTATCACTTCTCCACTGTTGGTCTACAGTGCAAATTGTCAGAAAGGGCTTGATACAGTGTCCCTTTGATGCCTGTTGTCAGCACTTATGCACATGACCAACTTCACCCTCGCGTGAAGGTAGATTTGAGCTAATTTAACAGTACGCTAAGTACTGCAAGAGCAAACTTTCCCAGAGTAGGAATGACATTTTCCATAGTAAAATAGAAATAAAAAGTACAAGGTGAGCCACACTTTTAACACGTGTGACACTTCTGTGTCACCTGTTTCAGACAGGTTATAGTTCATCAGCCTGTTACCTACAGACACCAATGCAGATAAAGACATAAATCAAACGAGAGAGTAATAAACCATGAAGAAGAAACATGGACTGAATCTTGAAATACTTATTCAGGCTAAACTCTCATTACTGGGAAAAGAAGATCTGAGTAACCTTATCATTCCCTAATTTTGTCACCATAAAAAAGAAAAATGCTAATAAAAAAAGTCAGTAAAAAATTCCTGCTAGATTTACCACAAAGCAAAAGCAATGAAAATGTACAGTTAACCTCAAAACATTCATTAGTGCCTCGGAAAATTGGTAGACAACCTTAAATGTCATTTCACTGGTACATTTTCATAACACAGATGCAGATTTTTTTTTTTTTTCCGTTTCTTGTCATCTCAGTGTTATACTTTGCATTTTACTTGGTACTGCCTACAAAGAAACTAGAGAAAAGTGTCAACTGTTTCAGCACGATGGTGGGAAGTTGCTGTTAGGGCATTGCCCAGATGCATCACACTGTTTTTTGTTGCTTTTTCCAAGATAACTCAAATGCTGCTTTTTGGGATCCACTTATTTGTGGATTTACTCCTCTTTTGTGTCTTATCATGCATAAGATTGACAGAGCTGCCATGACTTATTCAGATGACATTGTATGGACATTCACACTTGGTGCCCAAAAACTGTTTTCCAATGAAGAACCTCTAATGTGTAGAACTTAGCTCTCTTCTGCCAGATCTCCTTGTCCCAGTTTTATATGCAAAACCGAGGGAAAGACATAAAAAAAGAACAAATATGTTGACTTGCTGTTTTAGAGGGCTTTCTTCCACATTGGTGAACAAACCTGATCATAGAATCACAGAATTTTAGGGGTTGGAAGGGACCTTTAGAGATCATTGTGCCCAACCTCCCTGCCAAATCAGGTTCCCTAGAGCAGGTCGCACAGGTAGGTGTCCGGACAGGTCTTGAATATCTTCAGACAAGGAGACTCCACAACCCCCCTGGGCAGCCTGTTCCAGTGCTCTGTCACCCTCACTGTGGATAACTTCTATGCAAAATGCTAATACAGAATCTTAATTGGGGGGGAGGAATATTAATTACTTTAGGTTGATAATTCTTTTAAAAGTTGCTTGTAGGTAGGTGCCATAAGACCTGTAGGACCATTATGGTCCATTATTCCTTTCTTTATATTACTAGACAGCATTTTCTATACATTTTTATTGTTGTGGCTTTTGGTCCTGAATACTGCAGTGTTAGATACTCATGTGCATTTGGAGAGAAGGTCTTACAATAGGAGGCTGAGAGTGAATGATTGATCAATTTTTCATCTTCTGGTGCTATAATACCTGATTTCTTAGAACTTGAGCATCCTATGGCGATACAGAAACCAAGCAACAAGTTAGCTACATACAAATATTTTAGCACTTCAAGACACCCTCAAAAACAATATCAAAATTATTTTGAGGGTGTCTATGACTTGTTTGAACACAAAGGGCTTTGATGTAGTGTGAAAACGCGGCTTCTCTAGTTTGTCAGGACAATGTCTGAAATGCAGCACATCTCTCTCTCAGACTAAGAGTAAATTCTCAAAAAATAGCCTTCCCTTCTCATTAACAGCTAATGATGTACATTTATGATCTGTTTGAGTTTCTCCATCCAACCATGTTCTTCCTGATTTACGGGAAAGATGTGTTTGTTCAGCCTCAATGTTCAGCCAATTCAGTAACAAGTGTCCACTCTTACTGGTCTACATGAAGCACAGAAGAAACTCTTCCACTTAAATGTATAGTCTTCATAAAGTCAACATACAAGCATATATGCAAGGCCTGCTATAGTAATCAGAGCTTATGGGCAAGTTTTAAAAAAAAAAAAGTTTTTACTGGAATCTTTTACACATATTTAAGCTGGGTGTATTTAGGAATATTTTTGTGTCAGTTTTGTTTCAAAAATTGTTGTTATTATTATTATTAGGTATAAAGGATTTTGCCTAATATAGCCATTTCCTACAAAGGTTATTTTAGTTAAAAAAATAACTCAAGAAAGGAAAATATTTAATCAGGTCAACCTACAAATTTACACAAATGCATAATACAAGAATTATCCTAACATGCACAAGGGAATTCATAGAGAAAAATATTTTCAGAGAGTTACTTACTCTTTTTCAGAGTAAATGATTATAAAAATAAATAGGTGCCACATTAAGATAAAGATAAACATATTCAATTACTTCTGGCCCTGCACTGCTTTCTTTTGTGTTATCCTAGAGAATTACTCAAATAATTGCTCAAAAAGAATGCACTGGAGTGCAAATGTTAAATTTCTGATGCCATTTAGTTAAACTGAGTCATTACATACAAGAACTAAAGACGTGGTTCTCCTTTACACAAAAGCATCTTTATGCCACTCTGGCAGAAGAGGAGGACTGTAAAACAAGTAATGCAATTAATGCCTGACCCACTGGCACAGACTGGAACAGTGAAATGAAAACTAACTCCCACTTTTTTCTAAAGATTTTTTCTAAATGTAAAGTCCTGTAACTGTCAAAAGTAGCTAGCTACAAAATAATATAAACAAACCCACTGATATTAAAAAAAAATATTCTTCTGACTGGATTTCAGAAAGTGATTGAAACTGAAAAAAAAACCCAAACAAAACCCCCCCAAATGCCCCCCCCCCCAAACAACCCAAAAAATAACCACTAGAAGAGTGCAAAGGCTTCTGTGGATTTGGTCTAGGAATAATTTCTTTTGTCTTTTGGCCAAGTTGCAGCTCAAAGCCAAGTATTTATAACAGAAATGCTGACATAACTTTGCTAATAGCACCTCTAACAGAGTCTGTGACAGTGTGTATTTACTCAGATACAACATTAAATGAGAGATGTGAACTCACCATAGCAACCCCTGCATCACATTGCAGATATGCTGCTTCTAAGATACAGTGAATGTTTCTGAAGAAGTAGACATGGATTATTTGGGCAAACATCTATCAATTTGAAGCTGTGTTTCAAAAATACTTTTCCATACTGTATAACAAAAAGCAGTATAACTTGATGCTATGTATATTATTAAGTCATTGCTGGACTTTATTTTCCTTGTCTCGTAGCTCTTGCCTCAAAATATAATGTATATCCAGCATTACTTACTTGACCAAAATCCTTGGAGGATTTCTTATGTATCAACTTCAAATCACTTATGTAGTACCCAAAGCAAGTTCCTTATAATATCTGGTGGGTTGCTGTGCCTCCTGCAATCCAGCTTTTGGTGCTGTTTTTTTTTTCCATAGAGTCATAGAATGTTTAAGGGCTGGAAGGGACCTTAAAGATCAAAAGTTTGACCCCCCCACCTCCCACCATGAGCAGGGCACTTCTCACTAGACCAAGCTGCTCAAGGCCTCGTTCAACCTGGCCTTGAACACGTCCAGGGAGAGAGCATCCACAGCTTCTCTGGGCAACCTGTTCCAGTACTTCACCGCCCTCACAGGGGAGAATTTCTTCCTTACCACTAATTTTAATCTACCTTCTTTCAGTGTAAAGCTATTACCCATCATCTTATTGCTACATGCCCTTCTCAAAAGTCCCTCCCCAGCTTTCTTGTAGGCCCCCTTCTGGTGCTGGAAGGCCACTATAAGATCTCCCTGTAATCTTCTTTTCACCAGGCTGAACAACCCCAACTCTCCCAGCCTGTCTTCATAGGAGAGCTGCTCCAGCCCTGCGTAATGTTCATGGCCCTTCTCTGGACCTGTTCCGATAGTTCCATGTCCTTTCTGTGTTTGGAAATCCAGAACTGGACACAATAATCTAGGTGGGGTCTCACAAGAGCGGAGTAGAGAGGAAGATTTTTCTTATACTTTACCAACAATTCATAGCAGAATTTACTACTAGAAGAAGTGATCATATCTGCTTCATTTTTTTCTTGACATTGAGCAACTGTATTGTCTCTTCTCAGATCTCACTTTTAGAGGAGGAAACACACATTTTCTTACATCACCTGAGAAGACATAAAGAAAATGCTGAGTATTTTGTGTTGCCACATAAAGTTGTCTCTATAGGTTCTTTCATCACTGCTGGCTAATTTTCTTGGGAGAAAAGACAAAGCCCTTAATCTTTTGGTTACGTGTTGTAGCTTGATCACAGGAGCATCACATGAGTAATTCAGGAACTGTGTATGCACAGCTCCAGGGCAACAAGCTTCCCACCTTTCCATACCTAGTCCCTTGGGACCACCTGGAGGAGGAAGAGACAGTGTCTAAGTCTACTGAACTACTAGTATGTAATATGGTTGTCTCCTTGCTCCTTCTCACATCTCCTTTAGCGTCCTTGTACTGAGCAACTGCCTGGTTTGTCAGTGAATGGAGTCTTTCAAGATCTCCAGTATTTTCTGAAGAAAGAAAGAGGTTACACTAGGTGTTGTTCAAAATAGCAGCTGACCTGGTTGCAAACTGATATATATACCTTTGTGATAGTCTACAGCCATATACTGAGATGAACTGTAATGCAACCATATGCTCACTGTCTATGGAAACAGTGGGACTTTATGCCTACAGATTTCTTATGCAGAATATCTCAAAACCAACTAAATATTATATGATCACCTCAGAATTGTCTGCCTTTAAACCTCTAAGTTGTTATCCAGTGTAAGCATTAATCACAATTACTTTCTATACTTCACAGTAGAAAGCTCTGTGCTTTGTGGAAAACATCAGCAGCACTTTGTAGTTCTTTTATATCTGAGCGGCACCTCTCCAGCAACATCAATGTCAGGCCTTCAGAGAGGTTTTTCTCCTTAGAAGACTTTGTCACCCTCTAACACATGTTTTTGTGACAGAATAGACACCAAATCCTGGGCTAGCTCAATGAACTTATCTCCACAACTATGTTAAAATAGCATAATTTCATATTGCTGTATCTCTAAATAATGACAACATTATTTTTAATCTTAGGGGAACCGTAGGGGTTCACCAACTACTTTTGCATTTTAATCATATTTCAAGCATTCCAAACTTCATCAGAATAAATTGCATGAAGAATGCATCCACCTGAACAATACAATAAATGAATTAAATCCATGGTTTTGGGACTGATAGGGAAAGAAAATAAGATAGTGCTGCAAAATATGTTCAATATATGAAATCTCTGAAATCCTGAAATGAAGCTGAGCAGGAAAAATTATGAGATCCAACAGTTATTGTTCAGATGCAATCTATATTTATATCCTTCCATTCAGTATTCTGAATTATGGGTTTGAAATATTATACATCTCAGGTTTGAAGAACAAAAAATCCTCAGCTATCAGAAAAAAAAATAATATGCTAAAATATCAACTGACAATTATGAAAATGCTTGTGTTTTTTTTTTTTTCAGAAAAAGAGTGAAATCAAATGACTATTGTAGTGTTAAAAAACTGTTTCAATGGCATACATCTAAATAAAGAAATATCAGAAGAATTGATACAGTTATTACAATGCAACTATTATAAGTTCTGTAATAATTATTAGAATGAGTCCTAGTACCAAGCATAACCTATTTTTTGGTAATGTCTTTAAAATATATGGATGTGCTTTAAAGAAATCAGGGTCTTCATAGACATAGAAAACATGGAAAAATTATTTGTAAAAAGCTCAAATTATTCTTTTGGGCTTCTGGTTTGTCAGAATTAATGTGAATTAGCGGGATTAAGTCTAGCAGTGTGTCCCTGGTTACACTGTCCTTGCTTTTACTGAGAAATATATGCCAATAGACACAGATCAGGGTTAAGATCAGGGTTAAAATAGTACTGTCATCGAATACAGAAATTTCTGTATTTGAATCTATGTTGCCTTTCATGCTCAAGAAAATGCAATTTCTCCTTTGATATGCAAAACATGTATCAAAGTGTTTCAAACCTAAAATTCAACTTGTGTGAATTTTTAGACACCCTTGGCAGAATTTGGAAAACAAAAAAGCATAATTTCAAGAAATAAGATTTGATAACTTGTGCACAGCTAAAACTTCCCAACACCCCCCCACCCCCAATTTGTCTCACCTGCTGTTGCAGTAGCAATCCCATTCACTTTGTGGCTTCAACAGGACCCAAACTGTTTTCGCTCATCTTTCGACAGATACATATTACGTAGTCTGCAGTTAATACCAAAACACAGAGGGAAATATGCCCAAGCAGTATAATTTAATGACATTCTATTCACGGACTGCACAGACTCCCCTGTTATAGGAAGTTTGGTTTTTGACAAGCAGAGAGTGATCCCTCTTTTGCCTCAGGGTTTCAGGCCACAGGTAGTGACTCATCTGCTGCCTTCCCTGCCTTTAAATGTCAAGAGTGGCACCACTCAAACAACAGGATTTGGATGTAAGTTTTTTAAAGGGTGTTCGTACACTATAAACACAATATAACTCCTGTCCTAGTTTTAGCTGAGTTTGGCTTATTTTTCTTCATAGTAACTAGCTAGTATGGGGCTGTATTTTGGATTTGTGCTGGAAACAGTGTTGATAATTGAGGTGAGTGTTGAGGTATTTTTGTTATTGCTGAGCAGTGCTTACACAAAACCAAGGCCTTTTCTGCTCCTCACCTCACCCCCCAGGAGTGAAGGGGCTGGGGGTTCACAGGGAGTTGGGAGGGGACACAGCCAGGACAGCTGACCCCAGCAGATCAAAGGGATATTCCATATCATCTGACATCATGCTTAGAATGTAGGTGGCTCGAGGAAAGGGAAGGAAGGTGGCAGTGACATTCGGAGTGATGATGTTTGTCTTTCTGTCACCATTATGTGTGGTGGAACCCTGCTGTCCTGGGGATGATTGAACCCCTGCCTGCCCATGAGAAGTGGGGAATGAATTATTTGTTTTGCTTTGCTTGTGTGCACAGCTTTTGCTTCACCTACTGAGCTGTCTTTGTCTCAACCCATAAGTTTTCTCACTTCTACTCTTCTTTCCCCTATACTACTGGGTGGTTGGGGCTGTCTGGTGCTTAGCTGCTGGGGTTAAACCATAATATCTCCCAAAGCATATGATCACCTGAATATATTCTGTGGTGTTCAGCACATTCACTAAAGAGCTAAACTTGCTTGATGAATGATATACCTTACAGGTCCTCTTCAGCCTTAAATTAATCAATCTGGAGGTATGTTGTATTGTTCTAATTGGTTTTCATAGCACATGTTTTAAAAATGCTTATATAGACCCTGTAGACTGTCAAAACTATAAAAGTTTCTACTTAGAATGACCATGGAAATCTAAGCTAGTGGGATGCTTAGTACAAAAAAAATCAGTTCACACAGACCAGAGCAATAATATATGTACTATTTTAATAGTCATCAATCAGGACAGGTGAAGTTTTGCATACAGCTGTAGTAGAAATAATCATCAGCTTTTGGAATAAAAATAAATAATGTGCTGACCTCTATTACTGTTATAATCTATATTATGCTTAGATTTTACTTAAACTGCACTATTTCTTCTGGAAGTTATATTAATGAGGCTTTTTCCTTCTGCTTTACCTAATTAGATATGAGCTTTATTTCTTTTGCTATATATAATTACTGGCTTATTACACCAACAACTTTCAACTATTTTAAATTTAAAGATTTCTAATGAATTTTGAATGAGTTAGGATTCTCTGTGGTGAGTTTGATCCTACTGACAAAAACCTTGTTTTCCTTGGTTAACTTTCACAGGGTTTTTAAAATTGCCAACTTCAGTCCAGTTAAAAGGTTAAGTCTCCTGCTGTACTCTAAAGTCTCTGCTGTCATTCTGGAGTCCCCAAATTCTTCCTCTTTGCTGAGCAGTGAATGATTTCTTACCTTGGCATGCTCCTTTCATCAGGCCTGAGAAGTCATGCTATTCCAAAATTAGGTGGTTCGTGAAAGTCTTCTCTCTGTGGTACAGAATTGCAAAAACCTCAAGTATATTTTGAATATTTTTTGGTATCAGAAAAAGATTTAGTTAAAGCCTCAAAGTATTTTAATAAGCCCAAAGGCCTCATCATCAATCAGCACATCTCCATTCCATCAAAAAGAAATGGCTTTCTTCTTACAGACACGTTTCTTCCCTGAAGATATTTAAAAATCTGGTGTAGAAAATACTGATGAACAGCATAAACCTCATATGAAATTTATTTTTATTACAGCACTGTTTCCCCATTGTTTTTTTTTTCCATTTCCTGGCTTTTACTGAAGGCTATTTATATTGGGGTAAGGGATGATGCACAGAAAGTTAAAGTTTTGTCCCTGACATTGCTGTGCATTGGTGTTATACCCTGATCCCAAGTAACCCCAGCTGTGGTGGGGTTCATGGGAACCCCTTTCCTCTGTCTTGTTGCTGCTGGCTGAAGCTTCCATGTGTGCCTCAGTACGAAACATACTGCTTCTCCACTGAGAAGGGATGGTTCAGCTGGCACTGGTGAAACTGAGTGCTTGTCTCAGAAGTTGTGTGACAAATTATACCTTTTCATCATTCAAAATATTTAATTTACTCACTGTGCTCAATTTTGACTGTCCCTTTGCTCAGCATAGGGATAATGTAAATTGTGACCCTGTGATGACAGTTTGTCATAGGGTATGTAAGCTGTTTTATGGCTTTCTGGTGTCTCTAGTCCTCCTTCTCAATGAATATCTCTGTAGTTCTGTTTTTTTGTGAAGAGGATGCTTGTTGTTTCCTTTTTTTTTAAGCTGTGGAGACTTGGTTTTAGCCTAGCTGATTGATCCAACATACATCCACCAGAAGTTTGCCAGCTCCCAAAATTAGGAATTGCTGGTTGTGGTCCTCAGATCACTGAAATAATAATGTGGCCACAAATAATTATAAAATAATAACAATCTTGATTACTTTTCAAGACCTATGTTTGAATGTTTCCTTTAGTTTAAGTGATAGATAACCTAGCCACCTTGGCTTTGATTTTCTTATATTAACTCAAGCCCCTTGTGATTAACTATCACAGGGATATATCCACAACTTCATTCATCCCTGCTAATATATATTCACAACGTGTATGAAGTGAGTCAAAGGTTTGCCTGAGTGATTCTCCAAACAAGCATGACCAGTGTACACCATTTTTTGTAACTAGTGGCAGCCAGGAGTGTGACATGGCTAGCGTCATATAAGCCTCCTTTCACTCCTGGGCTTCAACAAAAGAGTTTCCATTTATAACTGGGTTTATTAAAAATGGCCTTTGGCACCATTAGAGACCATTCTTTGGAACTGAGAGGGGGAGGCCTGTCAGTCTTGCAGTCTTGCCTCTTCCGTGCAAAAAATGGCAGCCACATTAGGGTGCGATGGAAATAGCTTGTGACATCCTGCTATGTGTGTTGCTGTAGATATTTACTGGGTGGATCCTTTCATTTAAAATCAAATTGCATCTCCTTGCCTCATTAACCTTGCTGCACAAGAATGTATTTATTCTTTAGTTTTCCTCTACCTGCCTTATTCTTGATGGGAACAATCTGTTCCACATACTGCAATTTGATGTTATAAATCAGTGTTTTATACTGCTTAAAGCTTTATTTCTCTCAAAAGCTCATTTATTATTTGAAAGAAAGAAAGAAAGAAAGAGAGAAAGAGAGAAAGAAAGAGAGAAAGAGAGAAAGAAAGAGAGAAAGAGAGAAAGAAAGAGAGAAAGAGAGAAAGAAAGAGAGAAAGAGAGAAAGAAAGAGAGAAAGAGAGAAAGAAAGAGAGAAAGAGAGAAAGAAAGAGAGAAAGAGAGAAAGAAAGAGAGAAAGAGAGAAAGAAAGAGAGAAAGAGAGAAAGAAAGAGAGAAAGAGAGAAAGAAAGAGAGAAAGAGAGAAAGAAAGAGAGAAAGAGAGAAAGAAAGAGAGAAAGAGAGAAAGAAAGAAAGAAAGAAAAGCACACGCTGGCTTTGTAAATGTCAGCATTTGTGTGGCTCTCAGATTTCTGGACAGTTTGCATGACTTTTTTTTTCTGTATCTGTGGTTTTGCATGGTGTTTTCATTTAGAATATTTGAAAAAAAAGAATGTTTCTTTCTCTTTTGCAGTGAATATTTCTGTTTGACATCACCTGGTAATTCCTCATCCATGGAGTTTGACATAAGTGAGCATAAAATATTGATAAAATATTGTATGGCTTCTTGCTGAGTATGTCACACACTAGCCAAGGGAATGGGACACCCTGAGTGTTGGAAAGATTTAGAAAACGACTAAGCCTGTCCCAGTCTAATGGGTACAAATAGTCCCTTTTTAACATTGCCCTCCAAAGTTAAATCTGCCAGTTCACTTATTTTTCCCCATTCTTTTTTTTTTTTCCCAGCCATTTGATTCAAAGGAACTGAGAGATCTAATAGTCCTTGGTGTTGTGTTTTGGTTTTTTTTCCTTCTTTTGGTGGTGGTAGTGGGGTGGGTTTTTTGTTTTGGTTTGGTTTGGTTTGGTTTGGTTTGGTTTTTTTCCTGGCAATACTATGGGTAGAGGTCTTTTACTATCCTTTTCCCTGCTACAGCAGTAACTTTGCCTTAGATTGTCATTACAGATATATTTTACAATGAAATAATGAGTAACACAACACAAACACATCCATTCTCTTAATTAAACGAGCTACAGTTTTCTGGCTGAAACAAAAAAAATATTATTTATAACTCAAATTACATAAACTGTTCTCTCATCTATGAAGAGACTATAAGTGACATGGTAGGGTTCCTTATTTTCTTTTTTCTTTCTTTCGCCCCCCCCGCCAATGACTTTCCTGTTGACCTCTCTTTTAATTTACAAATAAAACCATGACTTTCTTGATTGCCAACACTGAAAATTCACCCTGGGATCTGAGATCAAGCTGTGTTCTTTCTGCTTTATGCCAAAATAGACTCCAGTTCACCTCCCCAGTGCTGAGTTGGCTCTGCAGGGCTGGCAGGAATGAAAAGCAATAACAGTACTTTTGACAGTAAAAAGATGAAGTGAACAAATTCTCAAAAGTAGGAAGATACCAGTTTTCAAGTCAGCTTTGTAGAAAAGAGCTGTTGTTTTAAACAAATGCTTGTAGCGGAGCTGGGGTGGGATGTCTCATTGCTTGATATTCTTCTACAATGTTCCTTCTCCACTTTGGTCTTTCTAGCTCAGCTTGTAGATCAGTCAGGCTGAGGTGCTTGCAATGGTTGCACAGCCTTTTCTCCTGGTGGTAGAGCTGGAGTCAGGTGTCTCTGCCCTCCCTTAAATATTTGCCCCCATATGCTTTGTGAGACATCAAGTGAAATCCAGGGAAGTCAACTTTCTAATTTCCTAATTTTTTGGTCAAAGATGAACATTCAGCCAGTCCTTTTCACTTAGCTGCAAAACCTTCCACAGTCATAGATGGCAAATACATCTTTGCAATGTGAGTTTGATGGATATATAATCCTCTGGGGCAAAGCATGAAGACTTAATTCTGGGACGCCTGGTACCTCTGTGGGGCTCAGGCATCCACATGCGCTCAGACATAGGGATCTAGCACTCTTCTGGCATGGAGCAATGGGAGAAGGCCTCTCTCCTTTCAAAGGACACAGGAGCTTACATGGGGCAAATAAATGTGTGCAGAGCAGGGAGGTTGCAGTGCCTGTCAGCAGTCAAAAAAGATGCAAACAGGAACTGCTCTAGGGGTTTTCAGAAGCTTCTGTGTTATTCCTGCTGCCAACCAGGAGGTCTGGGGACACTTCATAGGGGAGAGCTGCTCTCTTGGGGAAAAAGCATAACAGAAGAGGCCAGGTAAAGACAGGACTGATTACAAAGGCACATGTAAAACTCCCTTCCCAAGCTGCAGTGGGTCTTGGCACTCTTGGTAGAACCCACTTTCGGCTGCTTAATCCTTTAATTTGCTGTGATTTATTTCTCATTTATTAAAGAGGTTGGAGGTAGAAGTAATGATGCATAAAAAAGACTGCTGCCCCTGGGTGCTGTGGAGCGCAAAATCTCAAATTCAAACTAGGAAATGCTTGGCTAAGGGTCTGTTGAATCTTAGGGGAGGTTGTAGAAGGCAGGAAAATGACCAGCTGATGATGAGCTGCTGACACCTGGAGTGTCACCTGCCCAACACTGCCCTCCTCTAGTGGTGGCTGTTCCTTGCAAGACCATGTGCCACCAGCCCCTTGAAGAGCATTGAGTTTGTCATCCAGCAACACAGTGATTCATCCAGAGAGTTTGATTAGCATCAAGAAGCAAAGCTGAACTATTATTTGCACTTTGTAACAGGACATATTTGACGGGAGAAGAAACATCGAGCCACAAGCAATGTGCCCCAGCATTTACAGATCCTTCTGCTGACACATCCCCTCTGAAATATAATTCTCTGCACTGTCTACTTGGGTTAAAGAGAACAAAAATTTGTGTAAACTGATTTCTGTTCTTTTATGTAATTCGGCCTACTGGATGTGTACTGTCATGTAGACTAAGAGATGAGGAAGATAATTACAAAGACAGATTAAAATAGCTCCCAAACATACCAGAGATTTATGCAGAATTTCTTCTAGAAGAAGAAAATCTTGTGCTTGCTTTTTTTTGCAAGTTGGGTTTTTTTTGTTGTCATTGGTTTTATGTTTGGGGTTTTTTTTTAATGTTGTTTTGTAGACTATTTCTGACTACTATGTGGTTGAGACTTCATTTTAACACAGCAATTTGAACAGACACTTGTTTCTGCCTGAGAGGTAAACATCTGCACATGGTAGAAAATGTCTCTGTGTCACTGAACTCCTGTAAAGCTTTGCTTTCCCAACTGCCATGACCAAAAAGAATTTCTTTTTTTAGAAGTAAACTGAAATGTACAGAAGTAAAGATGTTCACACTTAAGACATCAACTTTTTTCCTCAGCTCAATACAATTTGTTTATGTATTACAGCATCTGCCGCAGGTTATGTAAGACCTGTTGCAAGAACCTGTGATATCTGGTGAATAAAGGCCAAAGTCTCAGTTTAGTTTTTTGAATTTTCAGAGTTTAGTGAATTCTGCTGTCCCAAGTTCTTTTTTTTTGGTTGTTTTTTTTTTTTTTTTTCTTTTTTCTTCTTCTCAGGAATGTGTGTGGTTTGTAGTAGACCGTAACTGGATATTTGTGAGGTTCAGTCCCAGGGTTTACTGCTCCAGTTGGTACAATTGCAAATGATCTCTTTCCATGATTAACAGCAAAACTACTGACACTGAGTGCCCTGTGCATTAGGTGCTGTACAAGTGTAATCAAAGGGCATTCCTTGGGTCAAAGTGACAAAATCCATATTCTAGTTAACAGACAAAGGTCTGTCTGAATTTGAACTGCTAGATTACATTACTAGAAGCAACCTTTGCATTTTATGAGTTATCAGACACCTAAATTAGAAGAATGATCCTCAGAATGAAAAGTCCATCCTTATCTCAAGTTTTAATATTCAGGCTACATGGATATCTATTTTGACATCATACAAACTAGCAATCAGAAAGCTTAATCCTATTCATTTGATTCAGATGAATAGTCTCACTGGGGTTCACTGAAGTGCTCATAAGAATAATATTAACATGGTTGCTTAGTTCTCACTTAGATAATGTTAAGACATTTGATTAAATCTTTTTTTCCCCTCAAGGCCACCAACGAGACAAATTAACTGAGACTCAAAAATATCAAGTTATGATCTACTACAAACTGCACACATTCCCACAGAGAAAAATAAAAATAAGGCATTTCTTTTAACATGAGGAACTTGTTGCTTTTAATAGCAGAGTGAAGACAAAGTAATACTAATGGATTGCGATAATTAACTTAGCCAACTTTAGAAAAAAAAACAATTATGCTGACAAACTGTGTTCAGAAATTGATTGGATTCTGCATAAGAATTAAATGTTTTCATGCACTGCTTGCATGTGTACTTTTCCTGAGGATAAATGAGTTTGTGCTCATTTAATTAAATGATGCATATTATTACATACCTGACACTACACAGAGACTGCAAGTGTGGACATTGTGACAATCCCTACTAGCCATCCAATTGTGGTCGTTAACAGCTATCAAAGAGTAGGTGAAGTTCTATATTGAATTCTACATTTTATACATATTTGAGTGTGTGTGTGTATACATATATACACGCACAATTCCATTAAATCATGTACTGTGTTGCTGCAGTAAGAGACTACCACTGTTAGTACATAAAAATTTAACCTGTACCATGGACACAGTTGAGCTGTTGCTCAGGACAGCTCAATGCGAGGGGACTGTCTCTGGAGATTTGTCCCATGTGGCTTCTGCCTGAGCTGCGCAGTTAGCTCAGTAAACATGGGGTTGGGAACAGCATCGTTTATTTTGAATAAATAACCAATAGCTATGGCTGGAATAAAGACCCATTGGATTCAGGTTATGCTTGCAACCTTTGGCATTTTCTGCCTCTTGATTTCTTAATTGGGTAAATATCTATTACACTTTGGTCGGTTGATTAAGCAGTATTTCCAGGCTTGCTTTTATGTTTGTTTCTATCTTTAAAATACAAAACCACAGAATATAAGTCATCAGGAAGACCAAAAAACTTTTCATTTAAAAATAATTTATTTGGGGGACAGCATGACTTATGTACACTCAGTCCACATAAAATACTACCACTTTTGCTTAAACTTCCCAGGATATTTCACCTTCGGCTTGAGCCCAAATGGAAATTTTTAGAAAGAGGAATATTGTTGAGGTTACTGATATGTTGTAATACAGCAGAAGTAGATAAGAAATTCATTTCAGTGTTCTGAGCCAATATGTTCCAGCACCTACGTCATCACCCCTGTACTCAGTGTGTCTTTTTGTTTTCAGGAGTCTATTAGCTCCCTCTTCTTTCCTTCCTCAGTCCTTCATTTCAACCCACTTGTGTTTTTCTCTGTACAAATATATTTTAGCTACAGGACAAGTGAGAGGGTAGCATTATTTAGAGGAACAAGGAAGAAAGATAGGTAAACACAGTAAGAAAAACATGAAATAAGAAAATGGGGGAGCAGATTGTGGAAAACAGTCAGGCTATATGTAAATTCAGGCTGATACAGGGATAAGACAAAAATAGACTATTTAATATATGCCTGTGGCAATTATCAATATTAATATGACTATGTAATGGCTGTTAGAATCATAAAATTAGAAGAATAAAAATTGATCATAGAATTTATGCAAACCATTATGAAAATTTAAATCCTTATGATCGGTGTTTACTTATGTCTTAGAGTAGAATAATGAACGTTTAATTGCAGGAAAACAATTTTGTGTCAGAATAAATCACAACTTGTGTGCAGTGATACCATTTATCCAACAATACAGTTGATTTTGGCACTCACTCATTAACATAACTCTTTATGTTAAGTTTTAATGCAAAGCATCTGAAGCACACTGTTAATAAAGCTGTTAGATACAACACATACGGTTAAATGTTCCCCATCCTCTCCCCTTTTCTTCCTTTCAACACACACGGGGCTTATTTTTACAGCACAGATTCCCTTTTTTGTCTTTAAACCAAGGGAAACAATGAGCCAAACAAAATAAAGCACACATGCAGCAAGCACAGTGGATTTCTGGGGCTAGAAGGGTGAAATGTAGAATGACTTCTTGTTCCAGGAATGTTTTGTTAAGCATTCAGAAATATTGTTTTCTGAAGGAACTATACAGATCAAATGGTCTGGAACAGTATCATATCAAAAGGCTGATGACTGCATTTTAAAAGCAAGAGATCTTAATCTTAGTCTAGAATAGAGTAAGAATTATTTGCATTATTCTAGTTTTGGAGTGTATTAAACAAGATATGACCTGTCCTGTACTTGCAACTCATTTGAGAAATAATATAAAATGCTATTAAAGGGCAGGCATGCTAATAGGAGAGCAAAAAACCACCCTGTGTCAACACTCAGACTCCTGAATGTCTGGGGCAGCCCTTGCCAAATGTCCATAGCCAGCAAACTCCCCTTCATATATTACCAGAAGACTGGGATGACAACCCAAACTGGTCTGAGCTGGAGGTCTGACAAGGTTTTTTTACCATTTAAAGGCAAATTTTGAGGCCTTTGCAATGCACCATCCCATTCATGGGAGATGTGTTAGCCAGTGAGGGAGCTGCTGGTGGAGGGACCTTGGCACAGGGAGGCAGCTATACTCTGCCCATTAAAATCTCTCTCTCTTAAAATCTCTATCACTGATATTTGCTCGAGGTAGAAGGTGGGAAAACCATTAGACAAATGGCAAGTTTATTGGTGTTATAAATCAAGGGAGGGCAATTATAGTGACCTTCTAGAAAATATTAGTCTAAAGAGAATTAAGTAGTTCTGACTTTGTGGATATGGATAATAAATTAGCAGAAAATTATGCAACATTATTTAGAAAAAAAACCCAATCAGATTCTGGTGGCAAACCCAAACTCAACCACATAGCATCCACCCCAGCCCACTAAAAAATTATACAGTATTTAGTACCAAACACATAACAGGATATGCCTACTTTTCTCAACTGCCTCCACTATGTCTCTTGCCATCTACAGTGCCTTATTTTATATATGTATATAAATAGGCTTTGAAAAAAAGTGAAAACTTAGAAAGAAATCCTGAAGTAAAATCAAGACTGTAACACTCCTTTTTCAGGTTAAATATTCACTGCAACACCAGGACACTGGCACTGAATAAAGAAGAATCAGGATAAACTGCTGGATGTTCAGAGCCTTATCAGAGAGCTATGCTTCTTCATCCACCAATCCGTCTATCCATCTGTCTATCTATCAAAACCCAAGACTACTCTAAAATGTTATCTGTTAGTAAGTATAATTCAAAGTAAGTTACAAATTCATAGCAAGAACTAAGTTTAAGTTGAGTTTTATTTATGATAATTGCAGTACAAAGCACTTCAGGTTAAAAGCATTTCTTCACAAAATAAAATAGTGTGTCAGCAGGATTTAATCATTAAATGTCAAATTATTTGTGCTTTATATATAACAGGGCTAATTAATGCCTGTATTCAGCATAAACTGATTTTTCCTAGGAAAGGGCTCTTTTTTACCCTATTTTACTTAAGCTATGCCATTTTGTAAATGCCCAATGGTGATTTCTCATGAAAATGTTGCAGGATGAAGTGAGAATCTGGTGTTGCTCAACCTATTTCACAGTAAAGCCTCTCTGAAACTAAGGTGCTTGAATGAGCAGAACCATTTTGCTTGTATTGTTCATATCACTTTTATATAATCCAGTTTCTTGTGGTATTTCCTGAGTTTATGTTGCAGCCTTATATTGTTTATTTTTCTTTGATTTTCCAGTTAATACTGGAATACACATGCCAACCCACACATGCAGGTCTCCTGTAACAGAATTTTAAGACTGTGCATTCAAGCACTCAGACAATATAGAAAAACAAGAACCACGATCACCAGATTTATTTCTTATAGCTAGTTAAATCCACGATCTTTTGTGGCTCAAAGAAATTCATTAACTTACAGAATGGACCTATCTTTGGAAAAATTGTATAAGCTGATAGAGAAGATAATAATTCCAATAAGTATGTTTAGCCTTTCAGTCAGACGGGCTGATTTTATAGAGCTTATAGATAGTTTACAGACCTTGATATAAAGTATAGATATTAACAAATTTCTATTAATCTAAGTTGTGAAGCCATTGACTTCTTCACAGCCAGAGCAATGAGTGTGAGCGTGTGCCTAAATGTTTTTCATGCCATGAATCCAGCAGGAGCTGTTTGGCTCAAGCTATTAGACAACCAATGTCTATTAGCAATGTCTATTAAATGCACCCCACACAACTTTCGGTTCATCTAAAGCATGTGAAGAGCAAACTGAAGTCTGCCTCCAGAAGACTGTAAATATTGCCAAGGATATTATATTAAGTCTATTGCTGTGTTAAGTAATTAACTGAAAAAATAGTACAGTACTGTGCTGCCACATACAGAGAGTCTTGAAATACTGTAATGTCTCTGTATAGCTGCTGGGAGGGAGTCAAGTTTGGATTCTCCACAAAGATTGCTGCTTTTGTCTGGAGATCTACTTAGAAAAGCTGAAAGTTAAATTTTTTTTTGTTTGTTTTGTTGCTTTGTTTTTGTTTTTCTTAAAAATCTCAGTTATACTTAACTTCTCAAAAGAAATCAAGTGTAGAGGCTCTCACTGTCATCATATTTGACCTGTATATACCATGGGCTGAGCATTGACAGCTACTCCTTGGTCTCTCATGTGTCTCCCTAAGTGAGGCATGCTGCTGGTTAGGCTCATAGACTTCCCAGAAAGCAGAGAACAAGGATGCTCAGGAGACCTTCCCTTCCACAGGTGACAGAGGACATCTTGACTCAAGCTTCCCTTCTTATGACTTGCTTCTTTATTTTAGCTGATGATGACTTAGTGCAGGATGCAGAAATGATGCCGTGATTCAGAGCAGGAATTCAAAGACTGCTCCTGTCATACTAAGCACTGAATTACATGGTCACATGCCCTTTCTGCTCCCCTTTGCCATGGTAAATCACAGGTTTAGAGGCAGGCATCAGCTCTTCACATGTCTAATGCTTGGCTAAATATCACCTTGCCCCAGTGTCAAGCAGTCCTGTATCACCAAGATACTGAAGCATGCATCTATCTTAAGCACACATTTAAGAGGATAATTTAACATAATTTTGCAAACACTAGACCAAGAAAAGCTCTTCAGTCATGGGAGATCAGACAGAACGTTAATTTCAGATGTGTTTGGTTTGTTCCAATGGCTTGTTTCCTTATCTCGGGTGAAACTAAACATGGATTCCTGCACCCTCTCATGTAGTCTCATCCAGCTTGCTTATATAGAAATGTTTATATTTCCAGAGGTGCAAAACAGACATTAGTGAATTCAGATTATTTAATGAGAGCCTTGTGGTCAGTTTGGTATAAAAGGTGTGGGTCAAGATGGATGTTCAGTGTTCCTATGTTTTTATACCAGAAAGGTTCTAACACTTCCTAGTTGAAAGCATCAGATAATATTCAGCACTCAAAATTTTTCCTTCAGAATGTCATCCTACTCCAATGGTGAGGTGAAAGGTGTTAGTTTAAATAGCACAAAGGTAGAAAGAGGGAGGATAGGTCGACACACAGGAATAGGTATGGCCCCTTACTGTAGACAGGAACACCCTGGAAATGCTGCCCAGCACAGCTCTGGGGCTCCATCTTGCTGGAGGGTATCTCATATCTCTCTGTAGGCTCCCAATCTCTCTTGTTGGTGATCCTAGTCTCACTTTTAATTCCTGCAACAGACATCATTTAAAGACCAAGGCATTTAGTAATTCTTCTGTAACACCAGTGATGTTCCTTTATACACATGCTTATGATGTTTTGTTTTGTTTTGTTTTGTTTTGTTTTGTTTTGTTTTGGTTTGGTTTGGTTTGGTTTGGTTTTTTAAACCCTAAAAACATTGTATTGGTAAGAAAACTAGAAAATAACATTGATTCAGACAGAGTAAATCTCATATGAAGTTATCAGGAAATTTGGCCCCTGATGGTAAATTTTAAAGTGGAAATTCTGTTCATCCCTTGTTGGGTTCAGCTAAGATAACACCTTTTACAAAACAGGAAAACCTTGTGTGTTAAGGTGACCTCAAAGGCATCACCTTCTTCACCCAGAGATGGGGGAAGAACTCTTAAGTGGAATTGAAGATCTTGTACACAGTGGGTAGGTGCTGCTGGGGAACATACTGAAGATGGAGGATGGCAGTCAGAGCTGTTGCAAACCAATGGAAAAGGAGCCAGGAGTTTCATCTTAGAAGCAGTACTCGTTTAGCACGAAGATAGTTTGGCATCTGATCAAAACACACATTGCATGTTTGAAACAGAAATAGATATTTTTAATTGCTTAATCAAACATAGGTTTTGATACAAATTTATGATGCAAACCACAGATTTTGCTGATGCAAATCTCTGGAATTTGGTACAACCCTAGCAAATGCTTCCATACACTCAAGTCATCTTTTTTAAAGGCAAAACCATTCCCAGTATTTTTATTTTTTTTACTGGCTTTATTATGTGACCATGTTGAGGAAGTTATACACATGCCATGTACAGGAACTGGTGGTGCCTGGCTAAACTAGCTTGGCATAGGCAAGTGTGAGCTGGCAAAGAACAGACGTTTCCCTTGCTAATGAATCAGCACGAGCAGCCTGGTTTGGACAGAAACAAACTGTAAAATGCCAACTCAGCAGGAGCACTTCCTCGAATACATCAAAGCTGCTCCTTTCTACATGGCACAGCTGAGTTCTTTCCAAGAATTTCTAGACCAGTGTTCTTGATTTTTAAATGGGTACATGTCCCCTCTTATGAATGCCTGAAAATAAACAGAAAAAAAAACCAACCCATAAATGTAAAGTAAAAATTAGAAGCATCAAAATATTAAAATTATCAGTCATGCAAAGCATGAACACAGCTGGCAACTGTGTCCCCTTGAGATTTTGCTTATATCCTGACTATATTTAAAATATACATTTTGCCGTTATTTCTGGGAAAACAGATATGCTAAACATTCTTGTTTTCTCTGTACGAGTATTTCCAATAGTTTTTGTTTTCATCATGTTTAGTTTCCTCTATAACTAAGCAGTAAAGTACTAGCTACATTATTGGCATGGGATAAATTTCTGCTGCAGCAGTAACCAGAGGTCAGATTTCCATATTTCAGCAGAGTGTGATAAAAGAATCAGGAGTAATATCAGAAGTAACATGATAGTTGACTTATATCATCTAACAGCATTTCTGAGGCTGTGGATCAATTCTGTGCATAACATGCGTATAAGAATAGGAAAACAGCAAGTCAGTGTGTTATTTATGAAAGAGCAGTTGTGGTGTTGTAGCTGCCCCACATATCCCAAGGCAGGGAAACGGCAGTGAGTTGTGAGCCCACCATCTCCAGTTTTGTGAGGGACACTCCCAGCACACACTCAGGGACAGGAGAGCACATCAGTCTCATGGCCCCAGCTGGCTGCATTCCCCACCTGGGACAGTAAAGAGAGAGACCTGGAGGTAACAACCATCTTGTAAGTCTTCACTTTTTTTCCCCCACACTTTTTGGACAAATGATGGTGGTGGCTACCAATTGTGGAAAAGAAAGAGGTGGTGTGTTGGGATGGGGAAATTTGGCTCATGGGGAAGGGCTCACACACTATTGGTCTCTCATTGCATGTGTTGGTGCAGAAGTAGGAGATGGCAGAGCTGAGCAGGACTTCTGCCAAAGCCAGGCTGGGTTTTTATCTAAATTCCTCAACAATGTTGTTTCTGTGGCTTAACTTTAGTAGCATTCAGGTCTTCTGGATAAGACCTAGGCATGGTATGGATTAGTGATCTGAAAGGAAGGTATTATATTTTTATAAGAATCAGAAATATGCATCCGTAAGAAGTAGGAAGGAAAACTTGAACACCTTGGACATGTTAACAACTGGGATGGGGTGGATCTACCTCATAAGCGGAGCTGTGTACCATAATTTTCTTATTTTGCTGTTGATGCGTAACAGTGCAGGGACAGTGGCCCCATCAGAGCCAGGGGATGTGGATAGCACAATCAGGCTCCCTGCAGGGACTTCTGAGTGACAAAGGAGAAGCTCATTGCTATGTTTAGGAGTGGTCAAGCATCCAAGGCTGCAGCTATTGCAGCTGATTGCCCTTGAGATACGCTGTCAGAGCACCACACATGACTTCAGATTGAATTTTAGAAGGGGCACATCACTTCTGTGTGAAAAAAGGATACTCTGAGAGCTTTTGGGAATAAAACAGCTCCTGCTATTCCTGGATGAGCAAAGTGAGCAGTTTGTGAGGTGTGGAGGCTTTTGACCTAGCATCACAACTGGCTCTGCTGAGATCATCTCAGCTAATCTTGCTGTGATAGGAAGGTCCAAAGCATTGCTTTGAAGATGGATTGCACAAATATGTCTGAGAATATGTATGAATATGTGGAGCAAAACAGGTAATACCAGGATGGAGGGGAAAGCAAGTGGCTGGGAGGAGAAGACCTCTGTGAGATACTGAGGAGGACACCAAAGGAAAGGATTATTAATAAAAAAGGTACACCATAAACTATGCAGCAGTAGACCAGAAATGTAGCTGAGAGGACCAGAGTGAGGCTGAAGTAGGGGGATTAAAGAACAGAGAAGTCAGCAGGATATGATGTAATTAATAAATGCACGGCATAGGAAGTACACTGGAAATACTTATACAAAGGGAAGACAATCATGGGAGCAAGGTACTTTTCTGTACCCTGGTCTATTATTTGCCTGCTCCCAAGAGTCTCCTTGCTCAATTTCTCCGCATGGACAATATAAAAAATGTTATTGGTGTTTGTGATGTGGTTACCAAGACCGTAAGAGGTTGATAACAGGTTACTAAGCATGTGATAAATTCACTTACTACTCCTTGCTCTGATTGCTCACCAGCCATGTGAAAACTGGTGGCCAAGGGCTGCTTTTTTTGGCCAGTAAATTGAATACTTCTATAGAGTGTTTCAGGTTAAGGTCCCTTTACTTCCAATACATAGGCCACCTTTGCTCACCAGTCAGGAAGTTGAGATAGGTGCAAGCTGGGTTGGACCAAGAACATGACATGCTCAGAATAGTGCTGTAGGCTTTCTAAACCCTTCACTTCAGTTACCTACACATTTCTGATCTCAGAGAAGGAATTACTGGATGTTTTGTTTGTGTGTCAGAGGTTAAGACAAAACTTTTGTGAGAAATTCACTGATGGTCATAATTGGAAGTGTCTGCATTTTTTATGTGATAATTATTTCTTAGCAAAACATGTATTCTTTTTCCACTGATTGGGTTGTTGTTATTTTTTTCATTGAAAAGTAGCCTAAAGAATTGCCTCTGGGAAACCCAAAACAGAGTATTTCTAATTGTTATATTAGTGATGGGAGTTTTCTTTGATATTTTTTAATGATGTGTGGCAGTTGCAGCTCAAACACCTGCAGGTCAAACTCCTGGTCTGGAGCTCTGTTCCTTTTCAAAAGAAGCAGGAGATGCTCTGCTCTGACCAAGTTGCACAGAGAGACACAGTAGTCACATGGCTGTAGGAGAGCTGCAAAACATATGGATTGGCCAGGAAAAGGGATCACCAAATTTTCAAACTCTAATTTCCATGGTGGTTGTTTTGGTTTTTGTTTATGATTAATTTCTGAGTCAATTTAACAAAACCTTTCCTGTTTCCAAAATGGGAATTTTACAGAACAGTAAAAAATGCTCATTTTTGCTACTATCTCATTTTCATTTGGAACAAAAATAATTCTGGAATTTCCCATGAGACAGTATTTTCCATTCACATGACACTTGCATTGAAGATGCTAATAAAGATCAAAGTACTGCTTAGTAAAAGAATGACAAGGAAGATATCTTAAATGTTTTCTGATATCTTAAATAAACAAACATTCCCAAATTTAGCAAAAAAAAAAAAAAAAAGCACTGTGCATATGCCTCATGTTGTGTGATTAAGTACAGTCAAGGATGTAAGAGAGCAAAGTTGTACAGTTTACATGCAGAACATGGTTCAGAGTCTTCACCCAAACTTAGGGGTACTTAACGTCAGTACCACATGTAACGTCCTGTGTGGTTTGGATCTCTGGATGTCCATAGTGTTCCAGAGTTGGTCTCTGTCCATTGATCCAGCCTGTCCAGGTCCCTCTACAGAGCCTTCCTGCCTTCCAGCAGGTTGACACTCCCATGCAATTTGGTGTCCTCTTCAAATTTTCTGAGGGTGCACTCATTCCCTTCATCCAGATAATCAATGAAGATATTAAACAGGACCAGCCCTGGCACTGAGCCCTGGGAAACACCACTTGTGACCTACCACCAGCTGGACTTCATGAAGTTAAGTTTATTTTTAACATCTTTTCTTTACAATGAGGGTGGTGAGGCACTGGAACATGTTGCTCAGAGAGGTTGTAGATGTCCCTTCCCTGGCAGTGTTCAAGGCTAGGTTGGATGGGGCCTTGGTGTAGTGGAGGGTGTGCCTGCCCATGACAGGGGTTTGGAACTAAATGATCTTAGGGGTCCATTCCAACCCAAACCATTCTGCAAGTCTGTGATTCTATGCTTGCTTGTTTTTTGATATAATGACTTTACAAGGCGTAAGAAGTTTGGGTTCAGATCTGCACTGTCCATGGAGCTATGATCAGTCCAAACACCAAACCTCTACTCCCAAAAGCTATTCTGATAACTCTTCTTTGTAGAATATGTGGAAGGCCAGAGAGGATCTGGAAAAGATCTTTACAGCCTTTAAGATCAATAATCTCTAAGGTCTTTTCCAACCTAAAGGATTCTATTATTCTATAAAATCCTTCAGCATAGGATGTCTTTATACTGGCCCAGAAGGAGAGGAACAAAAAAGAGCGATATGGAATCTGCATCCCAAGTGCTTAATTTGTGATTATTGCAGAAGCAGTGCTTACAGCAGGAGCTGTAATGTTCACACCCACATTTTCTTAAAATAGGCACCTAAATAGGCATTTAGAGTAAATCTGATTTCAGTCCTTCAGTGCATTAATTCTCCAAGTACAAAGATAGGGACAATAATGACTGCCTTCTCACAGAGAGGATGTGCAAATAAATTCTTGAATGTGTATGGAGCTCTCAGGTACTATTCTGAATTTTTCCATAGGGATAGTTGAGAGGAAATTAATCAATCTGTCTTTAGATAAGACATTGAATAAGTGGGCATCTAGTAAGGATAAAATAAAACATTAAAGAACTGCTCATAACTTTGCAGCCATCTGCTATTAAAAAAAAGTACAACTGATAATACTGTGAAAAAGAGTGATATGATAAAAGTCTTTATGAGATAGAAAACACTCTTTTCTTTAGTACTTCATTTCTCTGAATGGATGAATGAACTAAATTCTGCTTTTCTGAGAGGGCTACTTAAGGGCTCCTCTGTTAGCATATGTTCCATGCTTGATATCTATAACCAGACAAATATCCTGAAAACCTAAAAATACACCTGTGTTTATATGAAAAAAAAAAGGTTGGTACAATTCTGTCAATGTATTTTTCTGATATACTCCTAATGTAAACTGACAAGCCAGAAATTATAGCATCCCTGCAAATGGAGGTTATATCTTTTTCAATATGAAATCAGGTCTTTATGTGTCTGCAAATGCCTGAATTTTCATATTCATCCTCACTCTGCCATGTGGCATATATTTATGTGGCACATAAATATTTTATCTGTTTTTAGACTAGTGTGATCAGATAAGAGGTAATATTTAAGGATGTGGAGGGTCTTGTGATAGATGGGATCACAGATAAGACTAAAAGGCAGACAAAGGAGCTACTGAATTGTCAGAAGCTCCATTTAAGAAAGGGTATGAAGGCACCGCTGAGAGATCCACCCACTTCCAATTCACTCAGCATTTCATGAATGGTCCTGTTTATAGACGTGCTTGAAATTTTTGGCCAGTCCCAAAACAGTTCACCGTATGCCAATAAGTACTTTTTAGTAACCCAAACAACTTCAGTAAGAAGAGTAAACTGGGATCTAATAAAGTTTTGCATTCAACAGATTAGGTGATCCCCTTGTTATATTTCATTGGCATATTTATATTCACTTATATTTATTCTTTGATAACTGTCAGTACCTGTCTGACTTGGGGATCCCTTCATTTGAAGGTCCCTGTGGGCACTGGCTGTCCAGGTGCTTCTGTCTTCTCCTCTCTAATAGGTGTGTTTTGCTGTCCTCAGCAGCTCCCAAGTTCCTAGATATCTTCAGTGCTAAAATCCTTTTCTTTACTCACCTGTCAGTATTTACAAAATCTGAGAAAAATCTCCTTTGGTATGTTGTGTTCAATTTGGAGCTAACATTGCCTGCCACTGGCAAGATTCAAAAGAGTAGAATTTCAAAGAATAGAGAATTGCACTGGTTATAGAGCTAATATACCTCAATCCAGCTCTCATTTTGTCATTGATTGAGTGATAATAGAGAACAGTTGAAGTGGTTTTGTTAATACTTTTTATATCTAAAGTCTAGAAGTGGGTCATTTGTGGTAGACAGATTGTGTGATTTCACTTTAGCTGTGGAGCCACCAGAATTTCCTCATCTTCAGAGTGTGATATAGAACTCATCCTATCCCTCGGGGTTATGCATAAGAGCATCTGGTGTGGATGAAGAAAGTGTGGAAATGGCTAGAAAATTCACTATTTCTGAGCTTCTGTTTGGAAAAGAGCCAATCACCATTTAAGATGGGAGAAGAGACCTTGGAGACAGTGGTTCACAGGTGAAGGCAGGAGAAGACTGTAATCCCACACAGCAGTACTCTGCCAAGAAAAGGTGAAGCAACTAATTTCAGGTGTATGCTGTAAAGGGTAATTTTCTTTGTTATTATAAAAAATGGAGATCAAAATACTGTTAATTCACAGGGAGATTTTTTTTTTTTTCTAATTTTCCTCTGAATTAATGAAAAGCCTGCAGCTCTTCTCAGGTACCATAATGTCTCCTATTCTACCTGAAAAATGAAGCTGTTAACCTGGCAGACCATCAACTAGCAGGAAGGTGGCTCAGCAGTAGTTAATCCCTTTTCAGAAAGGGGATTCACTATCTCATTCTGTTTGTCTTGTTTTTTTCCACTTTCTTTCTCAACAATTTTTCCACCACTTAATTCTGGTTTGACATCTCTGTGCTGACAGAAAACTTAAGATTGATGACCTCTTATGTTCTTCTGGTCAGAGAACATGAATCAAAGTAAATTGTATTACCAGTTAATAAAAAGAGCCTACTTTCCACCACCCACCCACCCCCAAAAAATTAAATAGCATAGAGCAAAGGAGTTCAGGGAGTAAAGATTGTGGAGTGACAGGAGAGGTGGTTGGACGTAACCTAGTAGTGGTGATGTTTGCTAAAAACTGAAGGTGGCTCTGGGCACTATGCCAGCTTGTTCAGGCTGAGATTTAGCCTTAGCTCAGAAGGAACTATCTGAGTCTGTTAAGTTCATAATGTAAACGGATGTCAATTTGATTTTGTAACCAGAACTAATACAATTTAAATAGCAAAGCCATTTTTTGCTTTTATAATTGACACAGGTTATACTTCTTGTTCTCTTCCATTTAATGTCAGTTAAGGAGCATGTCATCCTTGGAGACCAAGCTATAGTTTTAGATATTAAAGCCATTAAACCTGCTGTATTTTGGGTGGTTTTGATGGTAAATTATCCAGAAAACTAGAAAGTAAAACCCCAACAGAACCATGTATTTCTATGTATTGGTATAAAAATGTTCCTATTTTTAGAGAAATCCTGGCTCAAAGATCATTGTTTGGAGCAGTCTTACCAGTGATGATTTTCTGCAGACATCAGATAGCTACGGAATTTGAGAGATCCCACTACAGATATTGGAAAGTACAATTTTGGGCTGTCATAGGTAGTACGTTCTTATATCTCCAGTGCTGTAAGAGTGGTCAGAACCCTGAGGAATTTCACTGTGCTTCATGCTTGAGGGAAATGTCCATACAAGCTGTGGCACATTTTAAGACTTTCTTTTGGCCTTCTATTTCAAGAGGTGAAATGTTTCCAGTTTTTGGGAGAGAGCATGTTGATGTATGCTGTGTGTCCTCCAGAATGAATCCATCCTCAATTGACTTCAAAGTACTGGTGACCAGGCTGAGAGGATACTGTTCTCCTACTACAACCTCTTTCTACATATGCAGGTATAAGAAAACTGTTTTCTTATACCTGTATCACTCACTGGCCCCATTTTGTTCTATCCTGAATAAAAGTTGAACCACAGCCCCAACCTGCTAACTGCACCAAGAGCCAACTGTTTTTTTCCTCTGTCCTTCAGCTTCAGACTTTCTTGTTGCTCAGCAAGTCTCTCTCAAACCTTTGCATTTTCCTTTTTTGGAGCTCTCTCTTCTGTTGTCACTTCTAAAAAATAATTTTCACTTGTGGGGAAAAGTGGAAATCTGGTGATCTTTTAGTGTGAGGATATGGCCAAACCTACCCATACAGATGTGCTCCCTTGCTAACTGGGAGTAGTCATGTAGAAGTGAAACTTAAAATTTAATAAGGTTCTTTAAATAGATGTATATTTGTGTTTCCAAGCAGAGATTTTGATGTTTCCTCACAGTCTAAGCATACAGATTTTGAGTACAGTAAAGTGGTGTCTGATTAAGTTGGATGTGAACATTTCTAGTTCCGGATTAGTGCTGACATCTGCTGTTTATTCTTACCATCTACATGAAACACAGGGATTTACTGCCTGTGTGCTTTTTGCTGTCTCAAATCCACATTTTATTTCACATAAGTAACATTAGTAGAAATCACAAGACACAGTAAAATCTCCACAGGCCAATAACTAAATGACGAGCTAATAACAAAGATGAAACTAAATTTTTAGTCTTCTAAATGATTGTCAATGCTTTAAAGTTGCAAAAGGACTTGAGAGGGGTAACCTAAAGAATAAAGCTGTCTATATACAGGGTGTATATACACACATGAGTATTACTCTGAGTCATCTGGGCAGGTGTCACCACTCAATATTACTGGGACCTGCAAGAAATAACTGCTAGAGATATCAGCTCCTTTCATATGTTATTGAGCAGCTGCCATGGCCAGGTAGTCATTTCTGGGCTGGGCCACAACAGTATGAAATGTGCTGTACATTTCCAGAGTGCCTTGAATTTTGCTGCTCTTGATAGTCACCCTCCCTTCCAATCTCACCTCAAAACACTGTGTGGGATAAACAAGTTTTTTCTTTATGATGAGCTCATCTTTATAAGTGGGCACCAGGGAGAAGATAAGCATGGGAGGTTCTGTGGAAATCCCAGATTTATCCCATTTATCCCAACACATGACAACAGTTTATGTTTCCACTCTTAAATGAAAGGAAATCCTTCACTTAAATTAAATGACATGTACTGACCCAAATACAGCTGTGGTAGCTGTCAATTGTATTCCTTTTACAAGGCACTGGAATTACTCACTCAAATATACATAGTTCTAAGATTTTGATCCCTTTGCTAGGTATCATGAGAGAAAGAGATGAAAAATTTGATGGTTGGTTTTAAAGTCAAGAAGGCTTTAAAATAACATTTGAATAGTTTTTATCTATGCTGTGGTATTTAAGTCCACTATAGTTTCTCTATTCCAAATTTTCTCTGCAACCATTCATCCTGTGATTTCTTTTTTCCTTGTAAAATACTTCATTCCCTTTTCTGTGAATCCAGGATATGGGCTTTTAAGAGATATGCAATTGAACTTGGAATATTGGAAAAACAGTGCTCCATCCTTCCTGAAAGATAATCCTAATTAGGGATGTCATTGCTGAGGGTCAGGTTTCTGAAGTGTTTGGCTTTGGTTCTATTAATGTTTTTTAACTAAAAGTGCATAGATTTATATTAGATATAAGGAAAGAGCATGGTGAGACATTGGAACAGGTTGCCCAGAGAAGTTGTTAGTGTCCCATTCGAAGCTAAGTTGGGACTTTGAGTAACTTACCTGGTGAAATACGTTCTTGCTCATGGCAGGGGAGTTGGAACTAGATAATCTTTAAAGGTCCCTTCCAACCCAAAGCATTCTGTGATAGTATGATTCTTAAATGACTTCCAGTGATGAAGCCAGAAGAGTTCCTTCTGAAGAAGAGATACCAGCTGGGTACAACATTGAAAAAAGTGTTGTCAGAAACGCAAGGCGAAACCAAAATATCAATCACAGGAAAAGCTGTGAATTTTAACATGCTTTTTAGTGTAAGAGTAGCATTTTTATTAAATTTCTTAATAGTGTAACCATTAATTTAGTGTGATAAGAGACACTGAAAATATTTGCCTTTTGCATATGAATTAAGTTAACAAATACAGTCTCAAAATTGCTATTATTGTGTGAAAGTAGAAATAGTGAAATTAAGAAAACTCATCTAAGTCCTATGAAAGGTGACTATACTACTATAAATCGAAATAAGCATATGACAGATGACACTAATTCTTCAGGACTGAAAGAGATCTGGGTCTTTAAATTACAATCTCAGTGAGCACAAATAATCTCTCAAAAGTCACTGAGGTTTTCATTAACCCAAAGCTGAGGCTGGCACAATGCCTCCTTCCCAGGCCCATGCTGGGGCCACTGGCTCAGGCTCTCTACACCCCTGAGACCATGGGAAGGTTAGACAGATTTCCAGCTGCCTGTGAGACCCCTTGAGATGTTTGTATGGTCCTGGTGTGTCATGGGGTTACTGGATTTGCTTACTCAGCTGAAGGTTTCTTTGGGTGTGGATGACCGCAGTGCACTCAGGATCCTTTCCTGTGGCACCCCAGGGATGGTGTCAGTACCAGGAAGAAGCAGATGCTTGCCTTGTTCTCAGTCCTTGCTCTAGCAGCAGCAGTCCTGGGGAGCAGGAGGTGATCCCTTCTCTCTGTGGGTACACGAACATACTGTTGTCTCCTGAAGGAGGGATGACAGTAAGCTCCCGCCTGAAAGCAGTCCCTTTGCACTTTAATTACATGCAGCTATAGCAATGCATGAGTTGCTTTAGTTTTAATGACATTGTATAATTACCTTCACAGAACTGAGAAAACTACTGAGAGCATGAGGGCAATTACAGATCACATGTAGGGGTGCAGAGATATTTTGGGTCTTCAGTTCGAGAGAGTCTGTGCTATACAGAAAAACAGTGTTTTTTTGTTTTTTTTTGGTTTGGGTTTTTTTTTAAGTTTATTTGGTTTTTATTTTTTCCTAAATCCTTTTGGTTAAACATCCTCTGCCATATCCCCAAATGTATTTCTCATTTAGCACTCAGAAAATGTATACTTTCTGCCAATTAAAATTTTTGAGGTCAAATTCACCTTTGCTGAATTACCAGCTATCCACAAGGTGCCTGGATGTGACTAAGTTATTTTGACATGGCTGTGGGGGATGGTGCTCTCTAAGTGCTACCTTTGTTGTGACTCTGATCCTTGAGATGGGAGTTGACATCTGTTGTCAATTAAGGAATTTGGTGGACACTTGGAGAAGATGCAAAATATTACAAGGAGAGAGATAGTCAATGACATTAACCTGCTCTGATGCCTCTGCATTATTTGAAAGCAGCCAGGGATAGGAAAAATAGAGTTGAGGCTTCAGTGGTCTGATTTTCTGATGCAACCTTACTGTAATCTGAGGTGGCTGCAATACTAAGCTGTAAAACAATAAATAAAATAATTTTAACCACCTATTATAAGTATTAGTTTGTCTTAAACTCCTATGAATTTAACAGGACCTGATTTAACATGAACCTTGGAAGTGTTCACTTGCAAGTGCTTGTGAGAAATTTGACCTGCATAAATATGCCTTCCCTAAGACTGAACCTCAGAAGGGTCTGCTGTAACGATGTTCCCGGTGCTCAGAAGTACTCAAGAACTGTTTCCCTGTGGGAATCCTCATGAGTTGCAACATCCACATGTGAGTAAGGATTAATTTTAGCTCTACTTCTGCATGTCCCACTATGCTAACTGCTGTGATATCTGTCAGGGGCAGATCACTGTTACCTTGATGTAGACAGCTGGTCAGTTCTCCCTTTCACTGTCTCCCATTTTTACAGACAGAGCCTCACATACAATCTCCTCTTCTTGACATTGCATAGAATGAGGAGGTGACGTGAGGAGCAATGTGCAGAGGCAGTATTGAGTTAAGGAAGGGAACAATCTGTTTTCTGGTTTTAGGACAAGTAGTGATGGGCATGTACCGCATAAAGAAATGTTCGTGTTAGACATCAGGAGTAAAAAAACACTTTGTAAGGGCAAGCATGGGGAAGTTCTGGAATGGATTGCCTCAAGACATGGTGTCATCAATGGAAGACCATAAAACCAAGCTAGACAAGCACTGTGATGACTGATGTGTTGTCCTACTAAGCTGAGGGCAAAGGGATGTAGTTTGTAACCATTCTGGGTTACAAATCACTTTGTAACCAGAGAAATCACTTTGCTACACAGACCATGGGTTTAGGTAGGTAAAATGCCATTACTTCTGCTCAAACTCTGCTGCCTTTGTGTTATGGAGACTGGGCTGGGCACTCATGAACCCCCAGGTAGATGTCAACTTACACGTCCTTCTCCTCCCTGCCCCTGCTGCAGTGCCGCAGCAGCAGGCTCTGAGCGGCAGCTAGGCACACCACATTTAGCGCTTCTCTCTCTAGCAAAGACTCTTCTAACATGTGCTAACAGCATAAAAGCAGGAGGAACTGAACTTCAAGTGCAAGGCAGGAAGTATCGTTAGTTAGGAAGGCATCCTGTAACTTGTGTAATCTTGGTTAAACTACTGTGTTCTTTCACATATAATGCTTTGCAAATCTCTCCTTTGCTCTTATAAACCCTCTTATTTCTTGTTTTTCAGTTCCTACTGTGACAATGCTGTGGGGTTTTGGTGTACTCCTGTAGTAAGTTAGAGTAAAAGGGAGCATCCATAGGTATCTTACACCTCTGCTGCACTCCATAGGAACACGGAACCTTGAAAGAGTGTGAAGAGCTGCTCCTTCTCTTTCTGTGTTTGCTCAGTTAGGTAGTGGCTTTTAGCACATATATCAAATTAAGCAAACAAAAGCATACAGTGAGAATGGTCTACACACCATATAGTTTCTTCCTGCATTTTTGGGTTTGAACATTAACTGCATCCAGCCGAGAAGGAGTATGAATACAGACAAGAAAACACACCACTGAATTATTATGCAAGCTACTTAGTGCCTAGAGTACTTGCATTTTTCAAAGGGATTTTAAAATTACTGCATCAATACAAATGACACCCAGGATGGGAGAGGACTTCATATGTATCATTTGGCAATGGCGCATAATGGGTATAATATTTGTAACAGCTGTTAGGTACTCTGAAGCTACGCTACATTTATGGAATTTTCCACTGAGCTCTAAGTATTCAGGTCACATACACAGTTAAATTTCCAGCAGTGGCAGTACAGATAAAAGCACTCCAACCATATGCCATAATTGTGCTCTATTTAGAGAGTGCAGCAACTCAGACATTTTCACAGCAGTCGTCTTAGATACGGTATACATTCTGCTTTATAAATGCCAATTCATTAGCACATGTAACACGTAGCATGCTGCTCTTTAAAAAAAAAATAGGGAGGGTGCTATGTTTCAGTGAGGAATAAATATACAGAAAAAAACCCTATTACTTAAAAGAAGGAAAAGAAACACGGAGAAAAATGCCAGATTCAGTGTTGCCCTTTATACAGAGATCTGTAGAGTATCAAAGTCCATTTTGTAAGAAGTTTCAAATAAGTGGCAGTAATTTGAGTATCCTTATATTAATATTAAAAAGACTTAAGTAATTGGAAATTTCCACTTCAGGATAGGGAGATGTAGTATAAGAAATCTGCAACAGAAAGAGTTTATCATAGTTTATAACACAGTGAACTAGCATGTGTATTCTGTAAATTATAGTGATTCTAATTTAGCTACAATTTCAGGCTGCAAGAGAGACAGGAACATTGTTTTAATGCTTCATGCTAAAGATTTTTCCGTACAGCAAGTACTAAGCCAGCAGGTCTGACTAAAACCAGACGCTGAAAATAAAGGAAATAAAGAAAAAATCATTCAATCGCTGCAATAAATTCAAACAAAACACAAAGAGGAAAACTGGAGCTAAACCCCATGCTTTAGCTCACCACTCTGAAGTGGTCTGGGAGGCATGTTCACCTGTTGTACTATCCATTTTGAGACAACCAGCACGGCTGTGTGAGATCAGATATTCATGAAAAGTAGGTCAGCGTAGTCAATAGGATTGAGTTCCCAGTCTTGCTAGACTTATGAATAAAATATTCTGTACCTTTTTCTACATCTGTGCTCCATCTTGAACAGCAGACATATTAAGCTGGTTTAAGATTTATTGTGATTGTAAAATCTCTCCATGACCAAAATGGGGACCATTAAACTCTATTTGTAAGTCACCTCTCTGTGGCCTTTCTTTTGTAAATTCAGTACATATTAGCGAACATTTTCAGTACATATTGTAAATTTAGTATGTATTAGAGAACCTTCTCTGTGCTAGAAACCCAAAGAGAACAGAGAGACATTCTTCTCTGCCCTTTGCCCTTGATCTGTCTTTTGTCCAATAGGTGGGTAAATAATCTCATCCAGAGGTTTGCTCATACCTCACCTAAGGAAACCTCAAGGAGATCTGTGCAGAGGTGTCCCTGGGATCAAGACCACATCTGACTTAGAACCTTTGGTTACTGAATATGTTTTCTAGAGACACAAAAACTAGTTATAACATGGAATTGATGGTTCTGGCAGGTCTGGCAAAGGAGCTTTACAGCATTGTTGCCCATTGGGCATGTGTTTTCTCTCTCATGGGGGATTTCTAGGTCTTTTTCCATGGCTGGGAGAATGGAACACCTGATTTGTGTCCCATAGTGCACCTCACACCAGGGTATAGAGATAGACCCTCCCTCCAGTCAGCTTGGCAGAGGAAAAGCAGCTAACCTGCTAAGCTTGCCATGCTTTGCTTGGTGGGACCCAGGGTGTATAATGGCTGTGAGCCCAGGGCACTGGGTCATGCCAGGACATGGGGCTAGAAGAAAGGGCCATGCTCTCTGATGCTCCTGAAGGGAAAACACAGCTGCTGCGTGGGCTCCTTTCCACACCTCTGCACCTCCGGCTGTCAGTACCATAGTTTGGGTTTGTTCTTCCTGCACACACCTGGCTCATCTGTCTTGTAGGGGAAGGGCCAGGAGCATCTTAAGCATCTGAGAAGGGGCAGAAACTGATTATCCCAGGACACCCACTTCTTCTCTGCCCTTGACATCCCAGTTTACTGAGTGTCTAGCCACATTAGAAGGAGATGCTTCTGCTGTGTGATTCCCACTTAAAGAAGTGCTCTAATTGGAGCCAAAGAGGGGCAGGAGAAAGGGAAAGGCAGGGAACCAAGTCCTCTTTCTGCAAGATAACATCTTACAAAGTAATTACAGTAACTTGCTCCTAGTTTCTAGCTACAGAACCAATTCTTGCCATCCTAACAAGATTTTGATTGTTAAAGGGAAGGAAATTTCAATTTTCTTTCATACTGTTCAGAGCACAAAACTTTCATGGAATAGCATCCAACTTCTGTTGGAGGTTTCTTTCCGGCCACCTGCCCTCAAAAAGACCAAAAACATATGTGAATTTCCAGGCTTGTTTAACTGGCTCAGGCTGTTAGAAGAGTCAAATTCTTCACCCTAGGTAGACCCTAGACAGCAAATGCCATGAAGAAATGGCTTCCATAACTTCTATCACCGAACCTTTGACTAAAAGGTCTGATCCATTGCAGCTATATAATTGCAAGACATTTTCAATAGGGTGCATGGGATGCCTTATAATAGTGTGGCTCAAAAAAACCCACAAAAAGCAATTTTCTTTTCTCCTAACAAAATTGTAGATACATTTGAATTTGCCAAGACTTTTTGATTTATGAAGGATAAATATGAAACAGGCATTAGAAGCAGCAATCAGGGATAGATCATCCATCAGACAACCTTATGGCCTGAGAAAGAAAGCTGCTGTCAAGGTTGTGTTCATCCACTTTTCTTAGTCCCTTCTTTCTATGGGCAGTCACTTAAATTTTCAACCATTAGTGCACTCTGTCTTGCAGTTAAAACAGGCAGAAACAGTGTCTGTAAAATCTGTGAAAGAAGCAAAAAAGGAAGCTCTCACTGCAGCACAAAATAAAAACACATAAAGCTGAGCAGTCTGAATATGGTCTCACAGTATGTAGGTCACCTGACCAATGTGTCCAGCAGCCCTGACACATAAACTTCTGGGTTAATAAACCTCGGGACTTTGTGGATCAATTTCAGCATCCAAAGCTAATGGAAATAAATAATTAGCTATTTTTATTTAATTTTTAATTCTGACACCCCTTTCCCCACATAAGAAGATTATGGAAAGAGTGCATCACAAAGGTACAGACAAAAATTCAAATATTGTCTCTCTTTAAAGAGCTGAAAAACTTTATGCAAGTAACCTTCAGGTCCCTCTAAGCTGAGTCTCTCTAATCTCTCAAATCCCGTTCAATCTTATTATCAACTCACTTGGCAGAATATACAAAAATGGGCTCTTTGCCGAGGTTCTTTTACACTCAGTTTCTGTTATGCCAATGCAACTGCAAATTATTTTTTACAAAGCTTAGTAATTTGTAATGAATTAGTATAAGCAGAAAGGTCAAAGAATATGCAGTCGACTGTCTTATAGCCCAAAGAGGTAAGCAGTGTTATAAACCTGAGAAAAGGATATTAGACACCCATACTTATGCTGGGATAGATTCAAATCTACATGGCACATAGAAAATGAAACAACCAAACCCATCTAAATCTATTGGAAATGAAGATCGTTTCATTTTCCTATTGATTGACCAAAAGCAAATAGTGCTAAATGTAAATCCCTTTGTTCTGATTTAGATAATTAAATATATAAACAGTTTGCCTGCTCAACCTGGAACACCCAGTGGTTTTTAACTTCCATATGAAGTACCAAACTAAAAGTAATTTGGTTATGTACTGCTAAATCACTGCTATTCTCATCACTGCATCTGACAATTGCTTTGGCCACACTGGGAAGGGTGATAGTTGTAAACTCTTGTACTAGTAATGTCTTAAAGACAATATCCTAACTGAATTCAGATCAAAGATTAAGTACCATTGGGACTTATCTTTTGTCCAGGAACCAGTTTACACTAAAAATAGTTACCAGATGTGTGAAAAATAGTCTGATTACTTGTGTGACTGTAATAGGTTTTCTGTGGACTTTTCAAAATCTAGGATGTGACCATTATGATCAGTTGTTTGAAAACTATCAGTAGACTTACCTTGTTAGATTGAGACATGACCATTATCAGTTGAGTTATTAACCGAACACAGACAACATTCTCAAATACCTTATTTGCAAAAGGTAAAAAGGTAGTCTTAATGGAGAATGGAGAATTCCAGATTTACTTGAACACTCATTAAAACTTTCTGCACATGAGCCAAGACTAAGGGACTTGTGTTGTAAAATGAATCAATAAATCACTGCACTGAATGCAAAAGAAAATTGCATTGATAAAATTGTTCTTGAGATTTGATGCTATTTACCACTATAAAAATTACTGCTATTATTTCACCAGAGAGCTAGTAGTGCTTCTGCCCTACTTGCTCTTATGGAAGAAGATTATTGAAAAGTACCCACATTTTTTATTAGACTTTTCACAAGCTCCTGGTGATCTCATGGGAAAACTGTCTCATCAAGAAAAAAGCTATGTGTGTTCAGCAAAGATAGGCTTGATTTCTTGTTTTCTACTGAGGTCTCCTTAGTTCCTTCCTTCTCTCTGGCACTGCTTATGGGAGAAACCAAATAGGCTTGTTGGATCAGTCCTTTTTTACGCACAGATAGGTAGAATTGTAGGCCCGTTATCATTGCTGTGTCCTGTGGAATGGCAATGGTCTGGGATGGTGACCAAACATGCTGAGGAAGCACAGCCTAAGTGAATCTACATCCACTTATTTCCATTGTGGTTCACAAATCCTGGCATGGGTCTCTATGATATAGCAGTTACTTTGCTGAATAATGCATCTGTGTCTGGTACTTTCATTAGCTTTCATCCCAACCAAAGACATAAAGAATACAGAAATCCAGATGATTATTTTTTACAATTTTCCTTCTGGCATTGCAGTTGTAATAATAGGCTCAAGCAGTGATCTAAGACACAAGTAGTGAGGGTAGGACAGTATGGCACATAAAGGATAGCTGTCCTTGGAGCTGCAAATGTTTCTGAAATGCTGGAAAGGGTTATCACTCCATCAGCGAATCCCTGTTCTGATCTTATCTCAACCACTAGCTTCCTCTCAACCAAAGCTTGCCTCTATGCCTTGCTCTTGAAATGGTGGTAATATTAATTTATGTCAAAGAAAGGTTCTGAGGCATTTATCAGTTAAAGACAACAAGAATCAGGATTTTCCCAGGCTGTGCAATGCTGATGGTGAGCTGGTTTGAGTACCAAACTCCTACATCTAGCTCTGCTGTGTCTCCAGCGAAGTGCTGTGCCATATTCCAGATCTGTGCCAGGTGTCTGAACACCTTTGCATGTGTGGCACAGCCCTGTGCTACTCAAGGAGGTTGCCAATACCAATGAGAGGAGTACACAGGCTGATGAACACAGGAATATGCTCAGACCCATGGTGCACTTGACTATTTTGGTCCATCCCTAAGGAAAATCATCTTGTTTTCTTTCATTGATGCAGGAATTTGCAGTGTCATACAAGAGGGGTTGCTAAAGTGAAGTTGTGATCACTTTCTTCACATGTGAATATTTAAGACAACTCTAGAAAATATCAGTGGTAACCAACCACTGGTTCTTCTGACCAGTTTTCTTGGCCTGCTTTTCATTCTAATTAGTGCAATAATTTAATTATCATAACTATCTATGACTTTTTTGTGTATGTGTTTTTGACACTCACCCCTACTTCTGTTACTGACTTCATTTGGATTTCTTGCAGTATGTACACATTCCTTTCAGCAGATTTAACCACTACATGTCATGTGTCAGTGGGAAGAAAATTCTCTTTCAATATCATCTATATTTGACAAAAAAAAAGTGAAATAACAATAAACCACACATGCTGCAAAACCAGAAAAGAGAAAAGCTCAACAAAGTAAGAGAAGTTCTGTCTGCAGACTGGATTGAGTGAGGTGGAGTTATCTTCACAGACTACTTGCCTGAGTGCCTGACTAAAAATTGGCTGTTCTGTTCCATCAGGTTATCTTATTTTGCTTATTACAAGAAAACTGTAGGTCTTCCGAAGACAACCTTTTCACTGTCACAACTTAGAAGTATGTTAAATGATGCAGTCTTGTGCACACAATGCCAAAACTTCCAGAAATGGTTATTTTACAGTCTTTTTGCTTTCACTGCTTGCTGTGGTGCTTTAACGTTTATCATTTCACCGTGCTGTGCCTGGGAGCATTTTGATAACAGCAATGGCAGTGAGCCTGGCCTGGCAGATGGCAGGTGATTATCCACAGCCACAGATGCTTCAAGGTGTACATTCTCCAGCATGGACTTATCCTTGGTTCACTATGCAGAGGTACACCTGCTGAGGCACAGACACAACCACGACCGCAGGGATTTCAAGATATACCTGATGTGGTACAGACATAACCATGGCCACAGATGCTTTGGGGTGTCCTGCTCCCACATAGGCTCATCCCCAGGTCACAGTGCTGACAACTCGAGTGCCCACAGTAGTTCCGTCCTCTTCAGTCCAGCAGCACAGAAACAGCAGCAGTGCCCTGGCCACCTGCCAGCCCAGTGGTACAGCAAGCAGAGAAAGCAAAAAGCAGCCACTGACGAGCACTGGACCCCAATACACCGAATAAAACCTGCCCCACAACAAGCATGGAAGCTTGCTAATAAACAACTAAACAGGAAAAACAGCTATAAATTTGATCTAGCATATTCTGATCAAATCTGTTGTTCTCTCAAACCCTTCATTGCCCTGTACTGGGTGTCAAAAAGGACTGTTGATGTTTTACCCCAGCCGGCAGCTAAGCACCACACAGCTGCTCGCTCACTCTCCCCTTGCTGGGTTGGGGGAGAGAATCAGAAAGGTAAAAGTCAGAAAGCAAAAAGTTGAGATAAGGGCAGTTTAATAGGTAAAGCAAAAGCCACACATGCAAGCAAAACACAACAAGGAATCCATTCCCCACTCCCGATGGGCAGGTGAGTGTTCAGCCATAACCAGGAAAACAGGGCTCTGTCATGTGTAACACTGACTTTGGGAGACAAACTCTGCCACCTCCTCCCTTCCTCTTTCCCAAGCCACTTATTTTCTGAGCATGATGTCATATTGTATGGAATATCCCCTTGGTCATTTGGGGTCAGCTGTCCTGTCTCTGTGCCCTCCCAGCTTCTTGTGTCCCCTTGATGGTAGGGGTGGGCTGAGGAGCAGAAAAGGCCTTGGCTCTGTGTAAGCACTGCTCAGCAATATCAAGAACACCTCTGTATAACAAAAACCTCTCTATATTACCAACACTGTTTACAGCACAAATCCAAAACACAGTCCCATACTAGTTACTGTGAAGAAAATTAACCCTGTCTCAGTTGAAATCTATACACTGCTGAAATCACAACTTATCCTTGGACACAGCTTAGTATAAACATCTTACCCTGTGGGCTGGTGTTGTCCTTCTTCCATGTGCTGGGCACATTGGTGGTGCTGTTCTGGGAGTTCTGACCTCTATGGGAAGGACCCCAGGACTGCTGGCTCCCTGATGCCACTTCTCCCTCTATGAAGAGATGATATACAAAGGGCAAAATAGCCTGTGTCTAACAGTCTGGAGAAGTGGCATCTGACGCTTCTCTTCTCTTCAGTCTGTTCAATAGGTGATTGCAAGGCACATTGGCTCACTTGACCTCTCTTGCTACCCCAGCAGACCGATCTTTCAAGCTACTCATCTCCTCTTCTGGTTGTAGACCACAGCTGTTCTAGTTCTGGGACAGTTCTTCAAAGGCTTTCAGCATTTTGTGGGAACAGACCCACAAATCTGTAATGGAAAAACCAACCAGAAAAAATACTAAAGGTGGAATACCTCATCTATGTCTAATCTTAATGAACCTTACTAAATTTTTAAATGACTTGCCATTTAAAACTTTTGGTTATTAGGACTCCACATGCTACAGGTATTCAGAGGCTGTGGTTTGCCTATTATACTTTTCTACTGTCAAGTCAGCAATAATAGCCTTTAGTTTCATGTTATGATGTACTTTTATAAAAGCTGTATTGAAGCTGAATGATCTTGTAATGGTCTGCACCTGTTTGTGAAGCTCTGTGCACTACCTACATCACTTAGATCTAATGTGCCTCATAGCCTAAGCAGCCTTGATCAGACTGCGAGATAGTACAGCTGATAGACTTGCATCCCAAATGGATTTAAGGAACAAAACTGCCACCAAATATAACTTTGGAGAATTAGGGTTTCTGAAGGAAAATATAAAGAATGAACTAGATGATCTTTAGAGGTCCCTTCCAGCTCCTAACATTCTGTGATTCTGTGATTCTGTGAGTCTGTGGCAGCTGGATACAATTTAATAAGTTCTCTTATAGAATCATAGAATCATAGAATGATTAGAGTTGGAAGGGACTCCCAGAGGTCATCCAGTCCAACCTCCCTGCAAGAAGCAGGGACACCCCCAACTAGATCAGGTTGCTCAGGGCCTCATCCAACCTAGCCTTGAACGTCTCCAGGGATGGGACATCCACCACCTCTCTGGGCAACCTGTTCCAGTGCTCCACCACTCTTACAGTAAAGAACTTTTTTCTAATATCCAATCTAAATCTCCCTCCCTCTATTTTGAAACCATTACCCCTTGTCCTGTCACAACAGGCCCTACTGAACAGCCTCTCCCCATCTTTCTTGTAGGCCCCCTTGAGGTACTGGAAGACCGCTATAAGGTCTCCCCGGAGCCTCCTCTTCTCCAGGCTGAATAGCCCCAACTCTCTCACCCTGTCCTCATAGGAAAGGTGCTCCAGCCCCTTTATCATTTTTGTGGCCCTCCTCTGGACCCTCTCCAACTGGTCCATGTCCTTCTTATGTTGGGGGTTCCAGAACTGGACACAGTACTCCAGGTGAGGTCTCACAAGGGCAGAGTAGAGGTGGAGAATCACCACCTCTACTGGTTGAGAAAAAAATTGCTACATTTCTTGGCAGTACTACCAGGAATTGGTGGAAGACAGCACATATTTCATTTTGATTTCACTAAGACTACAACAAACTGTCACATGACAGGCTTAAAGCAACAAGCGCTAGGGAGGAGTCCCCTGGAAATCATCTTTTGTTATTAGTGTGTGAAAGAAGAAGTCAGATTTATTCTTGTGGCTCTAGAACTGACTGTTTGACTATAGGGAAAGGCAAGATTAAAATTGTTCAGCCATTTCTCGTGCTATTCACATGAATGTATGCAGCACTCTGGCACTGAAGTTCAGCAAAGGTCACTGAGGCGCTGGTTTAAAGGAGGCTCATCTCCATATTTAAGCACTTGTGGCTGGCTTACAAGATGGCTTACAACTCTTGGGAATGCATAACTGACACAGCAACTCATCTGTGTCCAAAAGGAATAACAGCTGAATGATATGTTATTTTATTTATGTTAACTTCTTCCAGTTTTTCATTTTACTTTATGTATCATGTCATAGTCATAGTTTTCTGTCTCATTTTACCTGACAGGCTGCAATATCACAGAGCCAGAGGAGATATGGGTCTGACCTGCCAAGCAAGAGGTCTGTCCTTCCCACAGTGGTTCTGCCAAGCCCTGTCCTGCTCTCTGCAAGCCTGGGGTGATGTTTTGGGGATGATCCAAGCCCTCCTTGTGTCTTAAATTTATTTTGCCAAAGATGAAGTTCTGAGTATACAGACACACTCCTCTGTGGTGTCATACTTCTTACATGAAATGCCTTCAAATTTTACCTTGTAATATCTACTGGGTTAGTCACCACATTTAAAGCATTCCTGTAGCTGAGTTAAGGGGTTTTGTGTAATGACGACCTATGACCAAGAGGCAGTGCTTTAGTCATATACATCAAATTTTACACTGATTTCAGGGTCATGGAGAAAAGTTTTCTTTTAAAAATGAAGTTAAGTCTAGAACAGCATGAGTTACATATGCTCATCTATTATATACACAAAATTTGCTAGAAAAGAGTTAAAATTATATATATGGAATTAAATTTCTAATAACACAATAAAAAACCCGACACACTGACAAGGGTTCTTCCTCCTGGTACGCCTTTGTGTTCTGGTTTATACTGATGTTCTATTGCAAATATCTTACCAGTGGCAAATATGCAGATATTGTGCTATCAGAATGACTCCTTAGTTCTGTGTTTTGTGCCAGAAGGATGGAGGACTGTCTGACCTCACGCGAGGTCTCAAAACAAAGGTAATAGCACTAACTCACCTAACAGTGTGAAGCTATCTGATTTCATAGCACAGCTGAATCTGGGACCAGCAACTGCTCTGCCTTTGATTCTTTCAGGCAAAACTAAGCAAACAAACAAACAAAGAGGGTAATTATAGTTTTGGTACTTCTTTTTCCTCCTTCTTTGAATGACATAATGTCAGAGAGTGGTCTGGTTCTGTGGCATTGCTGAGCTTCCTTTTCTTTTTTTTTAACAGGTGAAACAGGACTTGAAAGTAGCAATAGGTACGCAAAAAAAACCCCAACAACTGGTAAGTGAGCAGATGTGCAGAGAAAAATCACTGGGCAGAAATGTCCCCCTTGGGCTACTAAACATATTGTGTATGGACTATGCATAAAAGCTCTATATTCCTTGGCTCTCTGATAGCAATTATGATCAACCTGTAACCAAGCAGCTTAAAAGACTGCTCAGCACCTGCATTTGCTCAAAAGTTCCCAGAGGCAGCCGTGAGTCAGTGGAAACAAACCCAGACTGTGTGACATCGCACAGCCTTCTGCTCACAGTTACAATCAAGATGTATGGGACACTTTTCTGTGTTGATTTTCTTTCCCCACAGAGGGACCTCTGGAGACCACACATGCACTGTTGCAAGTACACTACAGCAGGTCAGTAGCTGGACAGAAAAACGTGGTTAATAAATGATCCAAGATTATCACCAGTGCTTGGTGATCATCCATAGCGATGTCTCCTTTTCACCCTTTTCCCCTCATGTCCCACAAAAGGTCTGTGCTACAAATATCTGTATGCCTATAAAACATATTTAACTTCAACACCAAACAAATTGACCATAAAGAGCTGACACCCAGATTAACTTAATAATGCCTTTAGATTGCACTACCGTTGCATCTCAAGAGCAACCACAGCAATGACTGCAATATCCTAGCACAGATATAATGCTAGTTTAAACCAGGCTGAGTAGCAACAGCAGGCTGGCAGGGCTTGTTTAATTAGCTCATGTTGTAGTGATTTCTTCTGAGTTTTTGGCTGCTGCAGCTGAGCTGCCATCATGACCAGGAGTTCGGTAGGTAAAAGCTAATGTGGGTCAGATTGACATATCAGCAATGCTGATTTAGGGAAATTGGATTCTGACCCCTAAGTTTCATTGTCTTGTCACACTGGTACAAATGAATGTTAAGAAATGTTTTTTCCAAATTAACATCCACAAGAGAAGAATTGTACTCATACTGTCCAAGTCTTGTTACTCTGTGTTCTTGAACATGACCTCAGAAGGCAGCTGAACTAGTTTTCAGTGAAAAACAAATCCAGTATCAACATCCTCTCTTTACTCCTCTTCATTTCTCTGCCTTGGGACCTATCTGTATAAGAACTGCAGTATATCTGAGCTTTACCACCCATCATTGTCAAGGTCCACTCTACAACCTGGTTTGTGTGCTTTCTTGAAGCAAATACAGCCAGACTCATCCAAAATCAGCTGTTACTGGGGACTGGAAAACAACAGAAGTGGTCCTGCTGTTATAGGTGATGCCCTGGATGTATTGCATGACACTAAGGACATTGGGGAATAAAGCCTTTGCGGTCCACACAAATGAGGGGGATGCAAAGACATAAAACATATCTTCGATTTGGAAAACACAGCATTGTGTTTTCCCAACACAGCATGAATCCAGAGGAAAATGAGAGTGAGTCTCATATGCCAGCATGGGGAAAAAAATACAAGCCAAATAACTCGGGCATGGGCTGGTCACCCTATTTTGCCTGAATATTCCCTGCAGGACAACAGTACAGCAACAGCATATGTCAGTGATGAGTACAGGTTTCAAGATCCCACAAAAACTGTTCCACCGGTACTAGCTATGCCAGAGCTACATTGCATGTGGACTGCAGTGATGTTAGCTTGAAGAGTCTCTGACAACCCAAATCCAGATACTTTCTTGCTACTCCAGTGCACCGTATTTTTATCACATCACTTCTTGGATACCTTCTTCCATGGGGTTTCTGCCAGCTCAATTTCCATAAGTTAGATGGATAAACTGCCCAACAGAAGCACTATGTCCACATGTTAATATTGCCAGAGAAGTGGGTTTCATCCAAGGCAACTATCTGTTATGGATGGGCTTTAGGAAACAATGTAGAGGTAAAATTAATAGTTCTTGGCACAGATAGACAGTACCTGCTGGTAGCAAAAGTGCTGCTGAATGTGCTGCCTTTCCATTGATTAGGTCTGCTTGTGTCAAATATCCCAAATAAGACTCAGTATGCAACTTCAAATGAGTCAGCAGGACTGAAAGGCAGACCTGGGAAAGCTTTCATCTTGGTGTTGCTGAAAGCAGTCGATGTGCTGGACAAATAATTCCAGGCCAGACTGGAATTCTTGTGGGATGCTGTATGCATAGACCATACCCCAAGCCTGGTTAGAAATGACATTGCTACTGGCACCTGAACAGATGAAGAAGGTCTGTTTGTGCTGCCGTCATGTATCAGTCTGGCTGCAGAAGAGACTTACCCTAACAAACCAGAGGAGGTTCAATAAAAGCAAGTGTAGGGGCTTGCACCTGAGAAGGAACAACTGCAGGTATCAGTACAAGCTGGGGGATAACTTACTGGAAAGGAGCTCTGTAAAGAAGGACCTGGGGGTCCTGGTGGATGACAGGTTGGCCATGAGTCATCAGTGTGCCCTGGTGGCCAAGAAGGCCAATGGCATCCTGGGGTCCATTAAGAGGAACATAGACAGCAGGTTGAAGGAGGTGACCCTCCCCCTCTACTCTGCCCTAGTCAGGTCTCACCTGGAGTCCTGTGTCCAGTTCTGGGCTCCCTGGTACAAAACACACAGGGATCTCCTGGAGAGAGTCCAGTGGAGGCCACAATATTAATTAAGGGCCTGGAGTATCTCTCCTATGAGGAAAGGCTGAGTGAGCTGGGGCTCTTCAGCCTTGAGAAGAGAAGACTGAGAAGGGATCTGATCAGTGTTTATAAATATTTAAAGTGTGGGAGACAAAGGGAGATGGCCAACCTCTTTTCAGTGGCCTGTAGGGACAGGACAAGGGGCAATGGCCACAAGTTAAACCACAGGAAGTTCCGCACCAATGTGTGTGATGGGTTTGCAACATGGCTTCTTTGAGAAGCAGCTAGAAAGTTTCTTAAGGGTCTGAAAAGGCAAATTCCATCTGTGCTCCTAAGGCCAAACTCCCAAACTCCATTGCTGACAAGGCTGGCCAGGCCAATCAGCGTCGGTCATAGTGTTTCTGTGAATCACGTTCTAGAGACAGAAAAATGCAAATAGACACATTTTGCCAGCAGAGAAGGGAGTGAGAAGATGTAAGAAACTTTGCAGACACCAAGGTCAGTGAAGGGAGGGAGAAGAGGCACTGAGAGATTTCCTGTGGCTCGTGGAGAATACCATGGTGAAGTGGGTGTCCCCCTGCAGTCCATGGAGGACAAAGAAACCCCACTTGTAGCCCATGGAGAGGCAGCTGGGCCAGGCAGGAGCCCACCATGGAGCAAGGGGAGGAATATGGAAGAATCTGTGACCTACATTGGAGCAAGCCCCTTAGAGCACCTGCAGCCTGTGGAGAGAGATAAGAGGCAGAGAGAGAGACAGAGGCCCACGCAGAGCAGGTTTGCTGGGGGTGCTTGTGACTCTGTGGGGTCCCAGGCTGGGACCAGCAGTCTGGGACTGAGAGACTGAGAGACATTCTATGAGTTTTTAGCAGTGACCCAAGCTGGGGCAGTTGATGAAGAGCCGAGGCCCCTTGGGAGAGAACTCACCTGGAGAGGGTCGTGGAGGACTGTCTCCCATGGGTGGGACCCCATGCTGGTGCAGGGAAAGAGTGAAAAAAATGCCCCTCCCCAAGAAGGAGAAGAACTCACGAGGAACTGACCGCAGACTGAAGCCTCCATTCCCTATTTCCCCCCGCTCTTTTCCCCGTGCCACCATGGGGAGGAGAAACATCATGAACAAAGTCTACATAGAAGGGAGGGGTTGGGGGTGGTGTTTTAAGAGCTGTTTTGTACTTCTCATTATCTGACTCTGGTTACTGTGTGTTTCTGAGGTGTAGTGTAACAAATTAGAGAGTTTTCTTGCCTTTCTTCTGTGCTGAGTCTGTTTTGCCTGTGACACTAATTGCAGAATGATGTCTCCCTGTCCTTATCTCGACTCCAAAGCCCTCAACATGTATTTTCTCCCCTGTCCAGCTAAGAGGGGAGTAATAGACAAGCTTTGGTGGCAGTCTGGCCTCCAGACAGGGTCAAACCACCACAATGTGAGAAAGAACTTCTTCAAGGTGAGGGTGACGGAGCAATGGGACAGGTTGCCCAGGGAGGCTGTGGAGTCTCCTTCCCTCGAGACATTCAAGACCCATCTGGACCTACCTGTGCAACCTGCTCTAGGGAACCTGCTTTAGCAGGGAGGTTGGACTTGATGATCTCTCAACGTCCCTTCCAATCTCTACAATTCTGTGAAATTCTGTGATCCTGTGAATTCTGCCTGTGGTCCATATTAAAAAAAATGCATATTTTCTTTTCTGGTCTTTTCTGTGTCACAATCAGAAGAAAAAAGCCTGGTTGGACAGTAAATTCTTTGTGGCACTCAGAAGAGTCCAGTGCTGACAGAATATCTGCTCATTAACTACCCAGCAGCAACCTGTTTTAGTCAAGAGCTTTAGATACAGCATCCCTAAACAGCTGCCGAAGGCGAGCCTTGTCTCCCAGCCCCTGCGGTGTGTCTGAAGTCAGCTTCTGTCTGGTTTGCCCTCCTGCTGGCTCTGCTGCTTTTGCAGTCTCAGCTGGGCAGTGGCCCGTTTTCCGCAGCAGGAACAGAGAGAGCCCTTTCTGCAGTCTAGCCTGGAAAATCTAGTCTGGGAATTCAGAGGGATGGGTTGCATAAACTGCAGTCCTAATATTACCGCATTGGCTAATTACTGATAATGCATGTCTTCCTATAGCACAGTGACATCTACAGTCTGTGTTTAAAATGAGGATAATATTTTACTAATGTCATATTGTTAGGAACTTTAGGTCTGTTCTGCCCAAGAAGAAATGCTGGCATTCCCTACAATATCTAATTGCTGTATTGCGGGATGCTTCCAATGCAGTCAGCTCAAGTTCTTGGATCAGCAGGACATGAGCCATCTCCAGCCCAGAAGCAGTACGACATGTTACTGTCATCCTGAGTCTGTCTTGCCATTACGTTTCCTGTAAATACACAAGGCCTCTATAGGCCTGACTCAAGCAGGCCCTTCTTTACCGTGGGGTTGCATTGATGCTTAGCTCTTGCTAGTGTCTGTAATGTATCTCAGGTGTTTGCCAATCACATTCACCTCTGCTTTTCAGACATTTTTGTGCTGTAATGTTTGCAGGTTTTTGACTGAGGCAGCCCAATTAGATGTATTTTCCTGGGGTAATTTATAATTCCATGGAAACATTTTTCCTTTCAGTGCTCTTGGGTCAGAAAATCCTTCTTTGCATGCTTTCCTGTATCAACTTTTCCTCCCCTCTTTCATCTGTCTCAACTTTACCTCTTGTCTTGTTTATTTAGCATTAACCAACCAGTCCGGACTTTTTCCCAAGTTGTTCTGAGCCATCTGTCGTGCTTTTTGCTATATAAATACATATCCAGATCAAAATGTCATCTATGTAAACTTCAGCACATTGATCTGTTTAAAATATAAATACAGAAAAATCTTGTGGTTTTTGGTGAAGCACCTAGAGCTGAATCAACTCTGCCTGTGGTCTGAGACACAGACAGTGACTATGTCGAAACAGTTGGATGTGGGAGATCTTTGAAGACCCGAGATGCACTTTCCAGATATGTTCTGACCTTGTATCAAATTGAAGACAGGAAAGTCAACATTTTCCTCTCTACCTTCCATAGTGTGATTTCTCACAGGTCTCCAGGGTGACTCAGGAATTTCCACAGACTGCGTTTGCAATTTCAGATGCAGACAGTGTCTCCCAAAGGAGGTGCTGAATGAAACCAAGTATGATCTACTATTTTCTTAACCCACTCATCAGACCCATGCTGATGCATCAAGCTAGGAAAAACCATGGGTGCTGATCATCTGTCCTGGTATTTCTGTCTTTGTTGAAAGCTGAAAATGTTCCCTTTTTCTGTATTTGATCAGGCCTAATTCCAGTAATTGACTAGGCAGAATTTAGGTGCTTTTGTAAAAAATGTGTGATGCTGCTGCTCAAATGCTCCTTGACTTCTTGGGGTGAGTAATTTCCAAGAATACATCATATTTTGTTTGGGTGGCCCAGAATAATACATTTGCACATTTCTGAATCATCTTCCACAATGTTCTGAACAACTTGATATCTAAATCAAATCTAACTCAATCAGGAGCCAGAAAGTAGGCACTCCCCTTCATTTCTTTTTGATATGCTCAGTCTTGCTGTAGTATTCAAAATGCATCAAAAGAAACAGACTGCTTCTTTTGACAACTTTTTCATGAAGTTGTAGATGCCCTCTTTTAAAATGATGGAGACACTTTTGCCATACCATCTAATTACTCATGGAAAATTAGGGAATATACAGTGAACATTCAGCTTTTTAGGTTGTCTGAGCTAGGTACTTTAGCTATAAAGCAGCATACTCAGGGCTGTTGTGTTTATTTGGTTAGCAAAGGAGTTGCCTTTGGATGGTTATTCACTTAAGACAGTATAAATTCCCTTCCTCTTTTTCTCCACAAGTTACACAAGTCCAAGTGCAGGGTCCTGCATATGGGTTGGGGGCAATCCCAAGCGCAACTATAGGATGGGCAGAAAATGGAATGAAAGAAGCCCTGATGAGAAGAACTTGAGAGTGTTGGTTGATGCAAAGCTCTAAATGACCCAGCAATGTGAATTTGCAGCCCAAAAAGCAAACTTTATCCTAGGCTGCATCAAAGTATGACCAAGGAAGGTGATTGTCCTCTACCCTGCTCTTGTGAGGCCCCACCTGGATTTTTACGCGCAACTCTAGGGCTTCCAACAAAGGAAGGACATGGACCAGTTGAAGTGAGTACAGAAGAGGGCCAAAAAGATGATCAGAGGGTTGGAGTAACTTTTCTATAAAGGCAGTCTGGGAGAGTCAGGATTGTTCAGCACGTAGAAGTCTCTACGGAGATATTATAGCAGCCTTCCAGTACCTAAAGGGACCTACAAAAACAATGTAGAGGGACTGTGTACAAGGGCATGCAGTGATAGGACAAGGGGTAATGGTTTCAAAAGGAAAGAGGGTAGATTTTTCACAATGAGGGTGGTGGGGTACTGGAACATGTTGCTCAGAGAAGCTGAGACTGCCCCCTCCCTGACAGTGTTCAAGACCAGGTTGGATGGGACTTCGGGCAACCTGGTCTAGTGGAGGTTGTTCCTGCCTATGGCAGGGGTTGGAATGAAGTGATCCATTCTATGATTCCATGATTCAAATTCTTTCTTAGCCTGGTTAGTTCCCTCCTCCTGCTCTTGCCTTTGGTGGAAATGACACCTTCTGATCCTTTCTAAGCCAATTACAGGATTCTTTCTTTTTCTATAGCATTCCAATGAACTGTACTTGTTAAAATCTTAATGCTTCATTGATCTTTCAGTGTTAAAATGACTAGTCTCTGTGCTATGCAGCCTTGGACTTGTTAACTGCATACATGGTTCATTTGCTTTCAGAGCATTAACACATTTTTCTGCTATTTCTGCTTTCAGCCCTTGTACGTTAGGCTCTGATTTTTAGGGAGACTTCAGCAGTCATATTGTTCCCATCTTCATTTCCATGCTCTGCATGTTGAAATGGTGTCTGAAAACTCCAGCAAAGCTGATAATTCATTCCAATTCTTGCTTCATCTTCCAACATCTCTGTCTTGACTTGCAGCACTTATTGTGGAACATCTGCTCTTCTGGACTGTGAAATGTTTTCTCTCTTTCTTTTTTTTTTTTTTTGCCTTGGGCCTATTTTTATGTTCTCTTGGATGGCAAATAAGAAATTTTTGACAAGTCCAGATGTTGGGTTTTTAGAGCCTGAAAATTTTATCACTGGGACTTAGTCTCTCTCCAAATGGCAAATTTAGCTCTTTCATCTTAGAGCATCTCCAAACCGTGGTTTCGATTTCTTTTTGTGTTTGAGTTTTACATACATAAACACTTTGTCCTCTTGTGGGAGACACAGCTTCTCCTACTGCCTTCTGCCACCACATTCTCACACAGCACAACCAGGCCACCTCTTCACTGGCGCCTGCAGCCTCCTGGTGCTGTGGCTTTAGTATGGGGGCTCTGCCTACCCTCCCATGTCCCTCATCCCAGAGTGCTGGGGCTATTGAGGCTGCTGCTAGTGCTGCTGTAGCAGAGCCTCTCCAGCTTTTTCTCCTCTCTTAGGCCTGTAAATGCTATTTGTAGCTGAGCCAGGGCAAATTACTGCACTAATGACTTTGGACAGTGCGAACAATTTCACTGTGCTGTTCCCCTATTTCAAAAAATTAATCACCGAGAAAAAATGTAGAATATGTTAAGAAGCTTTTAGAGACTTGATATCTGGGAATTTCATTACCTTTTAGAGCACTAAAAAAATGTTTTCCCTTGAAAGGGGGGGTGGGGCTTTTTTTCGTTTCTTCAAGGGTTTTTATTCTGCCGTATCAACTGAAACAGCCATGCCCTGTTGGTCACACCATAAACCACCACTTTACAACTCTCATTATGGTTGCTCAGAAAGGCATTAAGAATACCTTCAGCATGTCTTAAGAGGTTTGGAAATACTTACTGTAAAAATTGTAAGCGATAATACATTTTTGGCAAAGATCTTCAATAATTATAATCATAAACACAAAGTATGGTGGGAAGGGAAAAAGGAAATTTAATCACAATAAATATTTACAGAGCTGTGTCTCTGGACTGATTCTGCAAGATTGTTATAAAGTATAGTGTTTCTTAAATGTTTCCAAGAAATCACCTTAACTCGTCTTTCTTATTATCTGTGTAGTTAAGAATCTGGAGGGAGGTGGTTTGAGGATAGTCATTCATAAAAATCAATACATTGCTGAAATTTGAAAGATTCACTAAATGCTGTAGCTCTTGCAGTTTGTTTAATTACAAAACATACAAAAAAACCAAAGCCATGATAAAATAAAGCAGAATGAAGGAAAGCTTTGCTTCATCTCCTCTAAAGGAGGTGAAACACTGGAGCCACAAATCCAGCAGCCTCCTTAAGCAGGGTAACATGTTGCTAGAATTAAGGAGTTATGAAAATCCTGGAGGCTATAGTCATGCCCTTCATGTTCATGAAAGTTTACCAGACCTGGATTTGGGCATGATTTGAACTTTGAAGATAAAGTTATGAAAATCTTGGAGGCCACAGGTCTTTAAAGAGTGTGGCCATCAGCCATACCACAGAGGTATTTAGAACGTTGTAAGACAACCTGTACCTCCCTCCCTGTTGGCCTAGTGGTACAAAACCTCATTGAGGTTAATGTGTTCTATTTGTTTTAGGAGAGAAGTTCTCCCACTACCCGTGTGATTTTTTTTACACTTAGTAGTCAGAAATTTTATACTATTTCTAGACAGTGCTACGGGTAAACTAATCTTTTATCACCAATGATATTAGAATAAACCATATTTTTTGTAGATTCCCCATCTGAAGCTAGCAACTTGTGTTCTGGAATATATTAGTTTGTTCTGGAATATATTAGTTTGTCACAGTCACTATAATTTCTGTTATTTCACCAAGGAAATTTTATAATGAAAGACAATTTTAAAAATGTCAATCACATCTTGCTTTTCCTAGAAATCTGCTGAGAGGCAAGTGTGAAGAGAAAAGTGGATCATGGACAAGCTTGAGTTTGAAATTGTGACTTGGTCTCTACTGACAGCAGACAATGAATTTTGAAATTCAGAATTATATGGGAGAATATTATAAAGAAGCACCTTCTTCCTGGGATTCTTAGGCCTGAAGTTTTTCTTGCTTGACTTCATGTGTGGCAGGCCAGGTGGTGAAGGAACATATATACTCCTATTCCAAAGCCCTTATGGAAGTAAGGAGGAGCCTAAAAAGGTTAAAAAACCAAACCTAAAGAACAGTGAATAAAGAAAAGCTGTTTAGTTTCTGCAGGCAAAATTTAAAGGATGATTTTCAAGGTCATCAGAAGGTGAGGTAAAGCTTACTAAAACACTCTATACACCTAAATCACTTCAGAAGACCTTCTTGTGAAAATAACCTTTGAATGGTATACAGACTTCTTTTTTTCTTGAAGACAGATATTAAGTTTATAATAACTCATCCTTCGAAACATTTTAATTTTCATACTGTTATAAACTGTAAATATAAAAATCTTTAAAAGATTTTCCATCACAAAATTCAATGTAACATGATATTTTAATGTAGTAGAGATTCATATATTATCTTTTTTTTTTTTTTTATTGTCCTTATTTTTTCCTCTCATTTAAGACAATGGAGAGAAGGTGAACCAGACAGACTGACTGGAGAGGTCAGAAATCTCTAGTTTTATCCAAATAACATATGATGCACTGATGATGTTCTAGAAAATATTCCATGATAAAACAGCAGCTCTCATCATAGCTTTTTCCCAGAATTTGCTTTATTACTCTTCTAAACCAGGCAGAATGAGTAGGCTGGTTTATGTTTGCTTCATGATAACTCCTCAGTGTGTGTTGGTTTTTGACTTTTTTTCTGTTGTCCCTAAGTTCATGAATTTGTCTGTTTAAAGACTCTCTGCAGTGGTGACAAACTTGGTTGTTTTCTTTGGAAAGCTGTAATAAAATGACAGCCTGGGTCATTAACTAATATACAGTTTAACCATCATAGCTTTTTTCCTGTAAATGACAATTTACTCTTGGAAGAAGACATACTGACTTTGTATTCCAACTAGCCAATGTGAGCAAGCAATTAGTTGCTTTATTTTCTGTGGGAACTATTTAAGACTGCAGAATGGTTATTTTGCATGTAACTTTCTATTCAGTTCTCATTATCCCTTTAAAATATGCATTTTTGAGACACAGAATTTCTCCCCTGGGGTTAGGGAATATCTAAATATCATTACATTTTGTGATAGAGAATTAATCTGAATTTGGTTTTTTTTTCTCATGTTATTTTAACCTATGCACTTTTAAAACTAAGTTGTTTGGGCTTTTTTTATTGAAGTGGTTCAAAAGGTGCCCAAAATCTGAAAATAGGTATCTGAAAGGAATAAAATGAATTTCAGAAACAAAATCTTTAATAAACTTCTCAGAAAAGGGTTTGTTTTCAGTTCTTCATTAAAAAGTCTTAGGTGGAATAGAATTATTTGAAGTGTTGAGTTTTTAATTTGCCACATTTCAAAAGTTTCAAAAGTACGAGTGAATTTTTAGATAGTCTTTAATTAAAGCTAAGTCTGCAGTTGGATTTTGGCTTAGTTGAAAGATTGGTGGCACTGCTAATGTAGAGTTGTCACCCTAATCTGAACAGTTATAAAAGCTCCCAGATGAAGGATATCCACATTCATATTTTTTTTTCAAATTAAGAAAACAAATTAGCTGTCTCTCATGGTTACTTAAGGTAGGGTGGGATGTATTGTCATATTACACTTCCAACTTAAATTTTGCATTGACACAAATTCCTAATTGTAAACAAAAGATATATGTAAGCAGCAAAATAACTTTTTATAAGTCATGGCAGTTGCACAGAAGGAGATATTAGTAATAGATTAATTCAAAAGATACTATGCAAACACAACTAATCACTAAATAATGATTACTTTGAAATGGATTAATTGATAAATATATGAAGAATGTAAATCAGAATACTGACTTATTGTTAGCAGATGAGAAATGGAGCAGACGTTGTGTAGCACAAAGTGAAGACAATTTTCACGCTGGATTGTCTTTATCATCTCTGGTGGCCATGACTTGTGATAGCAGTGTTGCTTTCCAGCCTTAATATTGCCAATAATAAGAAGATAATCAGTCTCCTTTTCATTTGGAGATGTCATTAGACTTTTCTCTCTTCAGAACAGGAGACTATAGTATCTGTAAATATCTCTAAAACGTGCTTAATATTTTGTAGTTTTAGTTCCAATAATCCAATATTTTTAGTCTTCTTACTAATTAAAAATTACAAACACAAGGTACTAGGTTTATTCTAGCATAATAGCAGGAAAGATTTTGACAGGTCAAACGAAGCATCTGTTGAACCATATGTAGTCTATTGGCTGACCTCTTTTTGGTCCAACATACCCAGTAAAGCTATACGGATTTACCTGTAGTGCTAAGAGATTTTTTAGCAATTTTTCAGAGTATGTCTGTATTTGTTCTGAGCTAATATTGGACCCACTGATTGAAGGTTTTTTTCTCTCAGCTGACATGGATGTGCACCAAACTAATTTAGCCAGAATATTTTTCCAAATGTTTTTTCACCTTGAGTCCTGCTGCTGAAGTTTTCACCATAAGTAGCTGTGAAGACTCTCCTACTCTTTGCTTTTGTGAAATGGGACAGCAGAATTGCTCACCAGCCTGGGTTATTACCAACAACTACCACAGTTTTTTAGGGAAAATGCAAAATTTGGAGACCAAACAGCTATTACTTCCAACAATCCATTTGCTACCAGCTATGAAAACTGTTTTGACTTTGATTTTTGCCTGATCAGTTCAGAGAAAAAAGGCAATGCAGAACTAAAATCATGGAGTACATTTTGAACTATAGATGCAAAGTGAACACTTCCCAAATTTCCATATCTGAGTAAATATTTTAGACATTTTGAGAGATTTATTAGATCTAGTAGGAGTTAAGATGCTTTATAACTGAAAATGGGAAAATGGAAAACTCTTCCAAAATAATTTAGTAAAAAGTGTGAAGTTTATACAGATTTGGCCAAATATTGAAAATTCCTTTACCAGAAAAAAAAAAAAAAAGAGATTGTGATGAATTTTCTTTCTAATTGTTTGGAAAAATGAAAATGGATAATCTGAAAGGCAAAAATAGAGAACTCTAAATTTGCCTTCCCAGCATCATAGAAGTGTTTTATTGGAAAATAACTTCAAGATCATCAGGTTCAACCACTAACATAGCACTGCCAAGTCCACCACTAAACCATGTCCCTAAAACGCCATGTTTACGCATTTTTAAAATACCTCCAGGGATGGTGAATCAACCACTTTCCTGGACAGTCTTCTCCAACACTTTACAACCCTTTCAGTGAAGAAATTTGTCCTAATACTGTATCTACACCTCCCCTGGCACAACTTGAGGCTATTTCTTTCATTCTATTGCTTGTTACTTGGCAGAAGAGACCACTATGCAGTGAAACTTATTTTCCTATTTACAATAGAGATCTTGTAAATTTAACATTTAGAGGCAAACTATTGGCTTTAAAGTTGTTTGGGTAGGGTTTGGTGACTGGATCACATGCCCATAGTACCTTCTTTTCTTTTATCATTTCCTATTTGCTTTGTGGTGTCTGTGGTATGGTACTGTAGCACTGTTTGAAGCGCAAAGCTCCTCAGGTTTACCCATGCTAACCCACTGGCTGAAAGCAAAAAGGGCTGTAATTTCTGTTTGCTTTGGGGTGGATCAGCATTTCCTATATGAAATACAGTTTGCCTGCTGTATCCTTCGAAGCATTTGAACATATGGTGAAAGACTAAGAGCAGAACCTTGTCCCCATATGATAGCCACATTCCAGTTCTTCCTCCTCGAAACTTTTTTTCACGTCATATTGTGAGATGCATCTTGTAAACCTACAAGTGAGGAACAGAAATGACATTCTTGCCTAGAAAACACTCACTGCTTTTTGAAAGACCCAATTAGGTAAGCACTGTATTGTCATCTGGGACTGTGGTCATGAGTATAAATCTCACTGAGGGGTCACAAAATTTCCAAAATATTGATGGTCCTTTTGAGATCATAGATGAAACCACTGATATGGGTTGGGAAGAAGTAGATAAACAAATTGTCATTCATATTTACTTAATTTGGGGGGTTTCCTGATCAGATTTTGATCCATATCTTCTGGCAAAGGTATGTCACCTTTCTATTTCTATGGCACTTTTGATCTCATTTTGGATAATGTACAACATCAATGGCCAAAATGTAAAACTTTATATTAAAAATATTTTTACCTTTATAACAACTGCATAGGATGCTGAACTGTCAGCAGGACGTGTAGGAGTTAACACAGTAGCAATCAAGTAGTGCAAAGCATTCACAACAATATGTATTTTAAATGTAATCAGATTTATCTCCCCTTTCCTGAGTGGAGCTTCCTGAATATCTTGGGAGAATGTCCAAGCCAAAAAAAGAATCTGCAGAAAAAAAGTGGGAACTGCAACAGTTTCTCTTTTCAAACTAATTTGAACCCATTAAAAATACTTTCACTATGAGAGGGACTATTATACACCCTGAAGTTCAAACGACTGAGTTCTTTCATTCAAATTATGCTCTGTATCATGCTAAAATGATTACAGAACTTGGTCACCGCAAATCACATCCTTCATAGGTGGCATGAATAACCACATTAAGCAGGGGTATTTTGTCTAGACTAATTTATCTCTTTCCAGCCTTCCTGACTTCTTAAAAATCTTATTAAACACTCGATTTAATTTACTTAGACTAATTACTGTCTCCAAAACAGTAAAGAATGTCTGTGGCAGATAAAAGAGAACATATTAACTTTTCTCATGTTTTTTTTTCCTCTTTTCCTGCTATGATTTTTTTTCTAACTTCTTATTTGAAAAAAAAAAAAAAACACTAAAAAACCTTAGTTTGAATTCTGCTGTAATTCTTAACAAAAAGACCTAAAATCTTTTATTCCATCCGGGAAAGAACTCTACCAATCCAATTTTAAACCTCACCATTGCTATTATAATAGGAAAACATGTCATGTATTAGCATGATTTTTTACCATGTATTGAAGAGTTTCCTATTCTCAATTCCATGTTTGTGTTAGCTTTGGTATCTGGTCTTCTTTAATAGCAAAAAAAAATACAATAAAATATTTTTGTAATTAGATGCTTACACAGTGGAAGCCTGGAATTGTGGTGTGTTTTTTAGCCCAAAACATTTCTGCTTGTCTGCTTGGTGGAGAACAAAGAAAGATCAAGGTTGGTGGCTCTGGGCAGCTCTGTGGTACAGGTGAGAGCTAATCCCAAGGCTCACCAACAGGCAGTTTAGGAGCCTGGAGATCTCCTGCTGCAGTGCCAGTAGTGGGAAACTCCTTGGAGGCTGGATTTGCCAGAGCCTCATGCCTCGTTTCCACAGCAGGGATACTAAGTGTTCTGTCAGACTTCGCTTTCTGGTTCCTTGCCGGCCAAGGAGTGAACACTCCGAGGAGATATAAGCTAAGCCTAGTAGCCTACAACGGCCTAATTAAGAACAGTGCCTGCCAACCTCCCCTCCCACTCAAAGCAGGGTCACCTTTGAGCTTAGACCAGGTTGCTCAGGCCTTTATCCAGTAAGCTCTTGAAAACCATCAAGGATCGAGAGCACAACTGTTCTGGGCAACCTGCTGCAATTCTGTCCTTGCAGGAAAAGTTCTCTTCTTTTACCCAGTAGGAACCTTAAATGGTAGACACATATTTATAAAGTTGATAACTATTGGGATCAATCTGCCATAGGATTTGGTGGATTCTTCATCCATTGTTATGTTCATGACTGGAGAGTTTTCTAGGAAATGTAGCTTTTATCAAAGACAAGTTATTATTTCTGTATATCCAACAGCTCCTTATGGACTTAATTTAACAACTACATGAAAAGACATGCTATCACCTATCTGGTAGAGCTGAATGAGGTGCTTTTGACAATAAAGGAATTGTTATTTTTTAATAACGTCTTTTAATTTAAATTGTTAAAATTATAATAATGGAGTTTACATGAAATGAAAACTGTTTGAGGAACTGTTCCTGTTTCTAATATTCCCGTATCTTTTGAACTTCAGTACTTCTAAGGCATTCCTATGCCATTTAATAAACAACATAGAAAAGAACAAGAATATTCTCAGAAGCATGTGAATAACCTAGTTTCTCCTTGTGCAAAGCCATTAGAAAACCTGTTGCTTTAAAAAACAAACCAAAACACAAAACTCTCTTTCATGTGGTAGTAAAATATATGGTTACCTGCCTGAATAAAGAGAAAAAGTGATGTTTCAAAAACTTTATTTGCTACACTTCACTGATATATTGGTTGTTAGGCTAGTGCTTCATCTTGAACACCAGAACAGCAACCCCATACCAGAGAGTCACATGAGGGGGCAGAGATGACTTTTGGGGTATTCTAATGTTTTCCTTTTCTGCTACTGCCATTATAACTTGCAGTAGAGTTCATGGTTGGGTAAAAGGTCAGTTGATTACCTGGACGAGTGAATAGAGTGCACAGTCAGCAAGTTTACTGATGACACAAAGCTGGGAGGGGTGGCTGACACACCAGAAGGTTGTGCTGCCATTCAACAGGATTTAGACAGACTAGAGAGCTGGGCAGGGAGACATTTAATGAGATTTAGGGCAAGTGTAGGGTATTGCATCTGGGGAGGAACAACCCCAAGTACCAGTGTAGGTTGGGGACTGGTCTGTTGGAGGGCAGTGCAGGTGAGAGGGACCTGGGGGTCCTGGTGAACAGCAAGATGACCATGAGCCAGCACCTGAAATATTGTGTCCAGTTCAGGGCCCCTCAGTTCCAAAAGGACATACAACTCCTTCAAAGAGTCCAGCTCAGGGCCACCAAGATGATGAAGGGAGTGGAAGACCTTCCTTATGAGGAATGGCTGAGGGAGCTGGGTCTCTTCAGCTTGAAGAAGAGAAGACGAGGGGTGATCTCATTAATGTTTATAAATATGTAAAGGGGGAATGTCAGGAGTCCAGAGCCAGGCTCTTCTCAGTGATAGGTCAAGGGGCAATGGGTCCAAGGTGGAGCATAGGATGTTCCATCTGAATTTAAGGAAAAACTATTACACTGTGAGCGTGACAGAGCACTGAAACAGGCTGCCCAGAGAAGTTGTGGAGTCTCCTCTGGAGACATTCAAGACCAATCTGGATGTGTTCCTGTGTGATTTAATCTAGGTGATCCTGCTCGGGCAGGGGCTTGGACTAGATGATCTTTCAAGGTCCTTTCCAACTCCTAACATTCTGTGAATCTGTGATTCTGTGTGCTGCGACACATGATTGTTCTAATGATATGTTATAGGCCTTCTTGTACTCCTTGTTACCTCAGACTTCTGAAAGATTCCATCTCAAAAGAGAAAATGCAGCAAGATCAAGTATATTAAATGCAAAAGCTTACTAGTCCATTCTTTACCAATCCCTAAACCAGGAGTGTCTTGGCATGTGAGGTACTGATCTCAGTTTTCCACTACACAGATGTGGGCAGGGAAAATGAGCAAACTTTGGACGATCCAAACTAGAAATGGTTAATTTCTGCTTACCCTGTTTTACCTGGGACTGTACATCTTACTCAGCATATCCAGCCAAATGTTGACTGTTTATTTAAAGCTATGTATCCAATTCAGCTGGCATATGCATTCAAGATATAATTGTGGTCTGATTTTCTGTAAGCGATGGTCTCATCCTGCTCTCAGTTTCGGGTTCTAGGGAGTTACACTCTCAGAGTTTGATGTGGAGATTGCTGTCTAATTATAAAATACAATGAGATTTTACTTGAGTGAAATTTTAGGAAAAAAAAGGAATCTTGCGTAATGCCTGCACAATTATAAATAGGCTTTGTCTGGAAGTAAAAAAAAAAAAGAAAGAAAAAAGAGAAGCTTGAATCTGTCTCCTGTCCAAGGATTGTCTTTGTTAAAGAGCTGAATGAATTCTAGGGTGGAGATAAAAATACTGATAAAGAGAAAACAAGTAATTGTTTGTGGTAGAGTGAAGAGATAAGGATCCATTTAGAATGTGCTTGTGTGGGCAGATACAGCTTGGCAGCTGTGCAGGTGATGTTTCCAACACTGGGAGTCTACACAGAAGGTCTGCAGCCCTTCTTTCCATGGCCACATTTCTTGCTCTGCTACCTTTTAATAATTCTTTTCTACTTCTGTAGTCCATCAGGAGTTGTGCAACACCTATCATATGGTGTGTTAACAATGACCACACACATAAACATATGATTGGTAGCAAAAGATTTCCTGTCAGAGGCTGGGCTGTAAACCAGGTCCAGAATGAAACAGAAAAATGACTGGTTTAAGTAATTTCTTACACAGTGGTATCTAAGGATATTCAGAGTTGATCCCTACTCATATTCTTGATATACTTTCTGGGTTTTCACTGTTCTTTTAATGAAGGTCTCTACTATTATGTTTTTCTTTGGATGAAAAAACATTTCCTTCTTTCTTAAAACTGTAAAAAACCCTTAAAAGGTGTAAAAAAAATAAGTTAATTTAAAAATTGGAATCTGTGAAAGCTCCTGGCAGCACCTGCAGCTCATAGAGAGATAAGAGGCAGAGAGAGAGACAGACACAGAGGCCCATGCCAGAGCAGGTTTGCTGTGGGTAGGACCCCACATTGGTGCAGGGAAAGAGTGTGAGAAATGCGCNTTTGTCTGTGCTGAGTCTGTTTTGCCCATGACTCTAACTGTGGAATGATCTCTACCTGTCCTTATCTCTTTTCCAAAGCCTCTCAACATCTTCCCCATGTCCAGCTAGAGGGGAGTGATAGACTTTGGTGGGAGTCTGGCCTCCAGCCAGGGTCAAACAAACACACATATTTAACTAGGCATACTTAATTTAGTCTTTATTTTTTAAAAATAAAATCTGCTTTTTACAGATTTTTTTTTATAAATATATTTTCCAAATGATTTTTTCTTTGGAAGGCCTGCTAGGGATGAGGCTACGACTACAATGGTATGAGCAGATAGAGACAGTTGTGGTTTTGGCAACCCTGTGCTCCCAGGCAGCCAGGCAGCTTTAGGACTAAAACTGCAATAGGCTGCAAGACTGAATTGAGGACTTCGACCTTGGAGCTGGACAAGGAGACAAGAAGAAACCATCTGAGTTGCTTCTTGATCAAATGCAGATAGGTGGACAACATCATGGGCAACATAGCACCAAACAAAAAGGTGGAGACCCACCATAAGTGGTTGCATGATACGACAAAGACGATGTCAGCAACTGTGTTTAAAAATATACTAGCAATTAAATAAGCATTTCTTTCCTCAGGCAGTAAGAATTCCCATGATCTATTTCAATGAATCTGTTTTAGCAGTGAAGTTCAGTATTTTGGCAACACAAGCAAATTTCCCACCTAATGACAATATTTTAGAAGGTTGGAAAATTAAAGAACATTTTTAATGTGTCTTTTGAAGCCATATCAGAAGGAGATTAGATTTTCAAGAGGCAATCATGATGCTGTATTTTAAAGAAGGCTGTAAAATTTTAGTGCTCCTGGTATGGCTTGAACAACTAAGACCTATAGGAAAAGGTTTTTAATTTTTTGACCAGAAGTGAAACATTATTGGAAAAGATGAAGTTTCAATACTTCTGGTTATTAAGTGGAATAATGACATTAATTTTATGATCTTGATGCAAATTTTCTGAGTGATACACTGAATAAAAACGGGTGGTTTTTTTAGGTAAACAAGTTTAGTGTTGTGGGAATCCTTCAGACTATTTTTAAACATAAAGAAAACCAGAAATTGAGCATGAAAAGGAGTGGGCTTTCTGTCAGAACTCCATTTATCCCAGGATGTGTTTGGAGAGTTAAAACAAGATATTTGCTTGCTTCTAGAAAAGATGAAGGGAAAGAAAAAAAAAGGCCTCATATGAACCTTATGTAAAAGTTTATTCTTATCAGCCAGGCTTATCTGAAATTAACTTTCTTGTTGTCTTATCAAGCCCAAATTTATCCTATCATTGTCCTTTCCTAACCTTAATGGTTATTTATGCATGGTATTATATATAAACCTTGAAGTCCAATGCCATTTACATTCACAATGAAACTTTTGTAGAGATAGAAAATATAGAAAATTATAGATGCCACAGCACCATCTCTCCACGCTTGCAGTGGATGTTGATGTGAAAGTGCATATCTTAAGGTAGCAGTTCTGTAAACATCACAGTCTTTTGGAAGCTTCCTGTGATGTAGCTGTGCATTGGAGAATTATCATTTTCACATAAAGATAGAAACTAGTGAAAAACTGCCCTACCATATTCTGTGCAAGCATTAAGTAGATAATTTGGGACAGCCAGAAGTCCTGTGGAAGCTCAGCCACACTATAGACTAATTTTTATTTGGTTTGGAAGTTTCCAGATTTTAATCTAAGTGCTGTGGATTTGTTTTTCTTCTCCTTAGAGAATATTAATAAGAAATGAAAGTATCTAGCTATTTTATCTAATCTTCAGCTGATTTGGGATATTTTTAACTTTTAAAAAGGACCTGATAAATATAGTGGTGAGAAATACAGAATGTTCACCAAATCCTTTCCTTCTGAAAACGCAAGAAGTGCCTTACGGCTCACCATAGTGGACACTATTTCTTTAGCAATGGAAGATTTGCAGAAGAAGTTACTGATTGGACTGGTTCTGCTTACAGCTGAGGACAACAACTCTAGGGCTCTTTTGCCCTAGACAGTTTAGGGCTACAGATCTGAAGCTCTGGTTTGGTAGACACAATGCTTATAAATTGAACAGAGACTACTGCTGTTTCAAAGACCTTTCTCCAAAGAATTGAAAAACCACTTTCAGCCTTATAAAGCCAGTCTTCTTACCTTCTATCCACAATCTGGGCAAGCCGGGTCTAGGGCCCCAGAAGGGACTGTGATTTTGACATTTTGACTTGGTCTTTATAGAAGTCTACCTCCTTCTGTTGACTCTGGAAGCAGTTTCTTCTGGATCCAAAATTAACCTCAGGGAACACCCTTGTACAGACCCATTCTGCTGGAGAAAACAACTTTCAGGGAGGTAGTATATAAGAAGCACTCCAATGGAAGCTGTCATCCCATGCCCAGGCATACAACAGCATAGTAACCCCAAAGCTTTCTACTCCTGTACCATGTAGGAATCATAGCACTGAAAAGTTAGTGGTGTTTTTGTCTCAGAAAGTGAGGAAGTATCAGGGTCTTTCCCTCTCAAGTGGTGTGACTACACAGGAGGAATGAGAACTGCCATACGACAGCTTTCAAGTGTTGAATTCATCAGATGTGAGAAGCAAGAGAGTATGACTTTGTGACTTTTAAATAACAAAAGTATTTTGAAAAACTGCTGAATATCCCTTAGATCTTTGTACTGGATTGTAAATCCTCCCACACTCCAGGAGTAGGTGGGTTGGTGAAGTTTCCAGAAATTAGGATATTAAGCATAGGATTCATGTTAATGAATGTTGGATGCCCATGACAAAGGTGGATGTGCATTACTTATCCAGATTCCTTCTACAGTCATTAAAACATGAATAAGTATTTCTGGGATGCAGTTAATCTAATCTCAGTGTAGAGGTTCAACATAGGAGAGTCAGGTTGCTGTCCAGAAATGCCCAGTTTTGTCTGGGAAGTACACATTAATTTAGACACCTAACTTCAAGGTCTGATACAATTTCCAATCAAATGTTATCAGATGGTCTCCTAACGTCAGCATACCTTGGTATGGGAGATAGAATACTATTCCCTTCATTACCATATTTCTGCCAATTTGAAAGATACTAAGTAATGAATAGAGAAAATGGGAATTATTTATAATGCAAATATATTCAGGAGGCCATCATATTACAGGGTGAAAGTTAGGTGAAGAATGTTCCTGAAGGAGGGAAATATAATTGAAGTATCTGCTTATTTCAAGAAAAGCTTGATAGTAAGCCAAAGAATGAGTCACTAGTGAAACAAAAAATAATAGAGAATGAATAGCATTGCTACTGAACTCCATTCAGTGAAATGGTGTTTGTATTCATGGATCAAGTGACTGTGTGACCAAAGTCTCTTGTGCTGAAATGAGGAGGTAAATGATCAGGTGCATCACTTTGTACAGTTCCTGTATACTAGTTTTCAGAGGAAACCCCAATTTAGCGGGCAGCTGCCCATCATCCGACTCTTGACAGCATATAAACCAGTATGCTCAGCTCTGGGCACCTGGACTGGCCACTCCATAAATGTGTGCATTTTTAAAAGAAAGAGAAAACAGCAACAGAGTGATGCTGGTACGACCATTATGGAGAAATTCTCATTTTACTTTAACATGCTATTATGGTGGTATGGTGGCACCTGGAAGTCCTGCCAAGTTCCCATCCCAGACCATCTATGACAGTTTAATCAGTTGCCTCAAGAGCATTTTGGTCTGAAGACAAAAGCAGGTTGGGGAAAAGGAAGATGTATGCCCATTTAGTTTGTAGGGAATTGAGGCCAAGAAAAATGAGAGAATGTCCCCAAAGCTTGGTGACCTGAGTCTCCTGCTACTACTTCCACTCTCAGTAGCTTACAGGACTATTTCACCTGATACTTCTTTCTCTTACAGGCCTGCATCAAGATTAAATTTTTAAGAATATTGATACAAAACTAGGCAGAACTTGACAAATTTTTATTTCTTATCATTTTACTTTTAATAAAAACTATTTTTCTCATGCCTTATCCAATCAGCTTGTTCCAAGGTCTTATTCTGGTGCCATAACTTCACTCATGAAATCTTTACTAGTACTTCAACTAACCTAGGTTACAGTAGTACCTCTACTACATTGTAGACTACAGTTAGATGGAACAAACTTAATCAGATTAAATGAGCAAAGGAAGAATCTCTTTTGCCACACCACCTTTCATGAACTTTTGTGTTATTGTGCAGCTAATCTCTCCATTGGACTTTTATGAGGAATGTTTGCATATTTATTCAGCTAGTTTCCCTCTATAGTTCATGGCCCCTTTTTCTCTGCACATTTTTTGAGCTGTAGAACCCTATATATAGTCTGTGCTTGGAAAACACAAACAAACCATATGGAAAATAACAATATACAGAACATATCATGTGACAAATGATATTACATTAGTACTCAGGTCATTACTATCTGACAAAACTGCTTCTGTGAATAGAGGCATTTTTCATTCTTCATTCATTGCAAGGGGAAAGAATGACTGAAAATGCTGCTAGCAGGGCTGGATTCCCTCCAGCCAGCGAGGCCATTGTTTGTGAAAACTTACCAGGCACAGCGCAGGGTGGCACTCAACCAAAGCAAGGCACTTGTAGGGTTTAAGCGAGGATGTGGAATTTTCCACTGACCAAGACAGGTTTGCAATCCTACAGAGGCATACTTTGGTAGGAAACCATAAAAATAACATCGTGATGGGTTGACTAACATTCAGCTAAAGGTTAATGCAATTACCAGGAAAAACCCTCTGCTAATTACAGACTGTCCCACCTTTTAAAGCTGTTGCAATCACATTGATTTCAGAAATGGAGCTGAAGCTCAGTTAGTGTGGACTGCCATTTGTGCACGTCACAACTTGAGTTAGCTTGAGTGCTCACTGAAAAATATGTAAATCAATGACTTTACTCCCTCAAAAGGTGAGTGATGTTAACCTGGCATGTCATAAAGTGCTTCTGTTAACGAAAAGAAATCTTTATAGAAGTCTACCTCCTTCTGTTGACTCTGGAAGCAGTTTCTTCTGGATCCAAAATTAACCTCAGGGAACACCCTTGTACAGACCCATTCTGCTGGAGAAAACAACTTTCAGGGAGGTAGTATATAAGAAGCACTCCAATGGAAGCTGTCATCTCTGCCCAGCCCCTGGTGAGTGACCTGTAGGTGAGTGGCTGTGGGCAATCAGAAGGTCGTGTGAAATTTTGGCCTAGAAATATTTTGCGATTCCAACACGATCCATATTTTCCAGCCTTAAGCCATCACAAATTAATTTGAAACATGAAAGTTGAAGTATTCTTTGTTCTCTGTGAGCATGCACCACATCAAGCCTCTGTTTATTTGCATACAGATAACCTGCAGTTTTTACAATATGCCTAATCAGACATGTCCATGATAGGAAGCCTGATGTGTATCACACTGCTAGTTTGCCATCTAGTGGTATACCAAAAAACTAATTTTACATAATTTTTCATTATTTCAGTGGAAAGATGCCTCCAGAATACAAATACAAGTAAATTTTTCTGCTGCTTGATTTTATTAATCTGTTAGTAGAAGATAGGCCATTGCCTTCTGCTCAGTGATCATTAATTCCTAGACTTTGCACTTGATTCTCCAGGAGCAGAGCGGAGCTCAGCGTGTGAACCTTTGAACTCCATGGCAGAACTACTGTGTAGATCCAGTTGCTGCTCATCACCTTAGACCTTGTTGCTCTAGGTCTTACCCTGGTCTTCTGTGAGGCTATGAGAACAAAACTATGTATTTTTATACAAGTATGAGCGAATTTTAAAAAGTGGAACCTGAATGGTATTTCAGAGGGCATCATCTATGTCACAATGGACTTTCAGTGAGCAGGAACATCAAAAAGGAAGATCAATGAAAGCTCAAGAGCTCCCATCAGATGTTTGCTCAATTTCTTCCACAAAACCTTCTAGTTCTCATGGTTTCAAAAATATCTTTAGGGAGCACAGATGAGCTGCCAGGGTCATGGCAGTCACCCCATAACATGCTGATCCATAGGCTGCTAGATGCAATATTGCTAGGGGAAAATAACCACACCCTGCAAAGCCTGGGAGTTCCCAGTACTGCTGGGAACAGGAACCTCATGCCGGACATGAGCTTCAACTGATCAGTCTGAAAAAGGTTAAAATGTTCAGGGATGCAGGCTGGGTTGGGGCAGGAGTTGAGAAAGTGGTGGCATTTCAGGACCTGGGTGACACTTGTATCTAATGTCTGGGGTTTGTTTCACTCTAGCATAAAGGTATAGCTAAGAATATTTTTTCCTTCTATAACGCCCATTCAAATATGACGGGTACATGGACTACTGCTACAGACAGTAATCATTTGGGTTCTATTTACTGGTTGTTGGGAAGAGAAAAATTACTGTTACATGGAGCCTAGAGTCCCAGTGCAGCCAGACACTGTCTGAAGCCTCTGACATCAGTTAATTTAAAATCCCTGGAGTCTCAGTAGCTATGCTGGCAGCATGCTCAGCCACACAGGCCACTAAGGATTTCAAGCAGTTTTGATCAGCCAGTCACTTCTGATTTAAAGACAGAAAGAACAAATGACAAAAAAGAAGAAAAGGACCTTGCTTTAGGAAAATTTGTTTTTGAGAAAAGTCACAGATGTGAAACTCCACGGGGAAAGGAAAACTGGGGAGAAGCAATTGGTTTATCTCCCAAAAGGAGAAACAACCATTTCTGTTGGCAGCAGAACTTAATTTTCTCAACCTGACTGCAGTGGCTGGAGCAGAATACTGTCTCCACAAACAGTAGAACTGAGCTTGTGAATTGAAAGGGCTGCTAAATACCTGTTGTATGTTTATCTGTTGTATGAAACGACTTCTATCATGTTCTCAGGGTGGGAGAGAAGCTGGAAGAACCACTTTGGGAAAGAGGAGCTGTAACATGACTGGGAAATTTTCAGTTCTATGGCAAATTCATCTCATATGGGCAGTTCATTTACTCTGCAGGTTTCTATGCAAAGCTGAGTGCCTTGCTAGTTCTAGTGTGCTTTTAAAAGGGGCAATTACATGGCAGTTAGAAAAGCAGGGATTGTAAGTGACAGTTCCAAGAGCAGAATAAGAACCATTTCTGAGGAGCTTGAACCATCCTGATGGACAAGTATCTTTCATAAATATTGATGATAGTTTAAATTTGTTTTATAGTAGTATAGGAAAAGTAGATACAAATTTGGCTAATGTGTACTATAGTGTGCTTAGCTGCAGAGCTGACAGCACTGTCTTGGAGACTTGCACTAGCAGAGTAGCTGTGGTATGTTCCCATTTGATATTTTTTCAGTCCAAATAATTTTTTGAGTACTGGGAAGTTCCTGCAGGGAAAAAAGACAGGATAAGTACACTGCAGAAAATATATGGGGGAAACAAAGAAGGAAAAAAAAAGTTTTAAGACAGGCATGATTTCTTCCTGGAAGGAATAGAGGGAAGGTGGTTATGGGTGGAAAGTAAGTCTTTGCTTGTGCCTCTGACACACCACCAAAAATATCTAATTTTACAGAAGACATGCTAATAGGACAGTAAGTTGTGTTAAAATCTAAGGTAGATCCCTTCAGCAAGACCCTGACAAGGCACAGCCAGAAGAGCTTGTAGTGGTAGCAAATGCAGCTGCTGTATGTGGTATAAATGTGTTTCCTATTGCCCTCCTTATATAATATGTATGTAGAAATGTGTATGCAGTGATATCAAGGAAGTCACCATCTCCTTATTAAAATGAGAAGGGTCAATGGTGATTTTCTTTTGGTTTCCTTTGGAGACATGTAGGCTTATATCAGCCTTGGAGAAGGGGTATGGAAATCTGTCCTTCTACCTCTGCTTTGAAAGCAAAGTATTTGCCTGAACTTAGATATAGCAGCAGACAAATTGATAAAATGGGACTGACTCCCACCCTATCAAACTCAGAAAATGTCTGAATGGTCCCTCTTCATGGATTCTCCCTGCTGTCTTGGATTTGTTTGAATATCAAGCCAGTGGACACAAATACTTAGAGGTTTTCTTAGCAATTCAAATAATCATGTTCAATTCTTTCATTAAGCTGTTAGTAATGGCTTATTACACCATTTGTAAATGCTTCTGAGATTTTCATATCATGAGATACTCACGGATGATGGAAATTGAAAGGTAACAAGTGAAAGTCTGCTCTTTGTAAATTATATTTTAGTTGCATTCCACTTGATAGAAAATAGTTACATAGACATTAGAATAAAAATAATTTTTTTTCTTTGAGACACATAATGTATTTTTGTACACTTTAGATTATCACTTAGGTTGAAGTTTATTAAATTTTAGAGATATTTCTAGTATATGACTAAGCTGACTTATCAGTACAGATACTTCAAAATAAGTCACATAGAAGAAGTCACCAACTAAGCACATTCATTATTTTCAAGCATACCTTTTAAAAAAACCCACAAATGCAATTACAATAGTGGAACATATTAAATAACCAAGGCACATTTATTTTGAACAGAAATAAATATAAAAAAATGGCATAACTTTTGAAATTTTTACATTACAAAAATCCTTAAATACTGGAAATATATTGAAGGTGAAGCTAGGGCATGCTATGCAAAAACTGTAAAAGAGAAGAACTATCTTTATAATATAACTTTATCATCATTAAATATCTTATCTCAGTTCATATTGGCCAGGTAGCTGTCTAATTCAGTATGTCTATCATGAATTATATCTGTCATTGTTGTCTTACACTCTTTCTCGTCTTGCAGCACAGGAGTGTGGCGCATTGATCCAGGAGGATCTTTCAGAGTTGCTTGAATTACTCCATTTTGCTGACTGAATACACAAATAAAATACCGCAAAGAGAGCATATCCTCTACCAACTGCTTATGTCGTGACACCAAAACTCTGGAATCACTGCATAAATGTTGAGTATATCTCTTTCTCTCTTACAGAGGAAGAAAAGCAGGAGGTCAGAAAGCACAGTCATATGGGCTAGTACATGTCTTCTAAGACCTATATACTATTATTGCAGGGGAAAAAAAACTCAGCGTGGTTATTGCACAAATGGCAATAGTCACCTGATGGAATAAACCAGAAATTACATCAATTCTTTTATTTGAGGAGAGCTTTTGAAATCCTCCACTAATTTTGTTAGATTTTCCAATTATATCAAGTCCATTTAGGTAGTTTGGAAATTTATGTTACTTTTTCCAAGAAGACAGGTTGACGAGATACTTGAGCTACTTATTCTCATGGACTCCATGAGATCCCTCTACCCCGAGTGACAAACACCAGACATCACCCACCTGAAATTGATGGCCATGGCTCAAGAGGCTTTTATATTGATTTAAGTCAAAAGAAATATGTGCTCTTATAGCTTAGTTTCTTACAGAGCTTGTTATAAAATCTTTAGAGAGTTCAAATACTTCTACAGCATTCTGCACTGAAACTCCAGTTTAGAATTGTAACTGCCGAGTCACAGAGATTAGAGGGAGCTGTGACTTATTAAATAATTTATTTCTAAACCTCCTGACTATTGGTCCCAAGAGATGCTGTTCCTACTTCTTTGAATGAGGAATTATTTTACAATCAACAAAGAGTTCATAATAAGGAAGCTTTTCCTGATATTTGGTCAAATAATTATATGTGATTTTTTTCCATCTTAATGTAATCATGTCAAACTGTCCTAAAGTCACCCTGTAATGCTGATATGAAAGCTCTGAGACGTGGAACAATGTTTTTGAAAGGAAAAAGTAGATTAGATTGTCTTATTAATTACAAGGAATGAACTGGTGATTAAGGTCCTTATTTTTCCAAAGCCTAAGCACCTGTGAGAAAGCAACAGAACTATTTATGTGGTTCAGCTCATTCATGCTTCCCCCCACTTTATTTTTTTTGGTTTTGTTTAAACATATTGCCCCTAAAAACATCTGATTACTGACACAAAAAACACTGCCTGCTTTGTTGTATTTACACTTTAATTTGGGAGTTACACAGTTTAGTATTTTCCCAAAATATTAGTTGTAATACAGCATAGTCTCCATCTGTTCTGAAAGAAGCAATGCAGATTCTAATACTCTCCCATCTGTAGGTATATTTTTAGTCATGCATTCAAGTTTGTAATCTCTCTGCTCCAGTCTATGTTCCTGGCACAAAACATAAAACTTGTTATTTGGAAAAAAAAATAATTAAATTATGCTTGTGTGCGCATGTGTCCATAATTTGAGGTTTTTTCCTTAGCTTTGGGGAATTCATTTAAAATTTGTGTGTCTGGTAGAAGACATTTCCTGTTTCTCTTAAATCTTCAAGAGTTTCTAATCTTGAACTGTGAGTCACATAGTTCCTAGATAGCTTTCAGAGGAACACCATAGGATGGAGAAATGAGAGGAAAGAAACCCAAGCTTGGACACTACTGGTTCCCAATTTTTCCCTGAGTAAGGAAAATGTAACCATAGGAGAAACACAGCTTATGTGCAGAACTCTTAAGTGCTTGCATTGCCCCATGCTCATTTTGGTGAAATTCTTCCCATGCTGAGAACAGCCACCTATTTATGAAACAGTGGGAAACAGATATTGTAGCAACAGAGATTTAGTGGAGCAGTTGAGAAATCCAGGGCAGATTCCAGCTTCCAGGTTAAGGAAGCTGGAAGTCCCTGGTTCCCTGGATTCCAAATTCAGAGCGTAAATCCAGTGCATCAGCTGCATTGTGCATGTGCAATGACTCTGTTGCAAATGATATAGACATATTTCATGGGTTATGTGATGGGGCTTCCCAGCTCTTGGCTGCAGGTGTGCTTGCTGGGCTTAGCTGGTGGCACAAAATGGAAATATGGATGTATGCACACAGACCTGATACAGGGGTCCCCAGTCTGGATGACTGTGAGCATGCTGATGTTCAGCTTGGTTGCAGCTACAGCCTCTGTTCAGGGCAACGGACACATCTAAACCTGAAGACTGGGCTTTAAGGACCTGACCTGTAGGACAGCCTTTCAGCAATCTGCAGAAGGTATTTTGGTGGATTTGTGCAAGACACACTTTACTTCAGGTAAAGACACAATACTTCAGGTATTCATCTCCTTATTTTAGAGAGGTGATGTGAAGGTACACCAGGATTACCTTGTACTTGTGTGAGGACCTCAGTCCCTGATGATGCAGGGGGTCAGGGTTCCCTATTGGAAGATCCTCACCAGAATTCTGTGCCTGGTTCTTGCTCATGCCACAACCTTTATAGGAAGGAACATGACAGTGGGTAAAACAGAAAAAAAACCCAAACCCCATTAAGGTAGCTTTTCTTTCCATACAAATTAGCAGTTGCTTTATGTCCTGAGACATAAACCCTCTATTAACAACCTTTCACAAGTATTTTAGAAAGATCTCTTTATCAGACCCATCAGCTGATGATTTCCCAGCTCCCTGCCTCAACCTGATAAGGCAGCTTGACATATAATTCTAGCATTAAGTAGTGTGTAACTAGTTGAATAAAAATATTTATGTTTGTCCACTGTAAACTGTAACATTCCACTGGAATTCCCAAAATATTTACATTATAAATAAGAGCAAACAAGAAAGTCTGGTTCACAATTCTTTCTAAAGAAAGCTCTCACAGTTACTTCATTTTACCATCCCACAGTGGTCTTTATCACCTTTAATTCTTTTTACAGTCCTTCTCCACACTTGGTGTATTTATTTTCTATTAGCATGCTTGTGTTTCCATTGCAACTATGCTTAGGGCTAAGGTTTTCAGCAGAGAGTTGCAGATGTGCTGAAGCTGGGAAACTACCAGGACATCATGTCTGAAGAAGCTGTGTAGTGAGTGTATCAGAATACAGATGAATCTGTGATTTTTGAAACAAAGGAATCTTTAAAACGCACCAGACCATTGACGAGGTATGTTATCTCTGACAATGGATATTACTAGATATTTTGGGCAGGAAGTCTGGAAGACAAGAAACAGAAAGTCAAAAGGAAAATTTCCATTTACTTCAGTGGGCTCTAGACCAGAATTTAAACACAGAATGGGCATTATTTAAAAAAAAAAGTACTAATTATATAGCAGTAATTTCTCCTACTTACAAAGTTTTACCTTTACTTTGCTTTAGCACTTGCATATTTTTAGTTTTAAATGCCACCGTCAGCCCTGAGAAGTGCAGAATAAAGCCATACCATTTGTAGATCAATTAGAATAATTACCACAGCATCTTTTTGTTAAACTAAGGAAACTAGAGCCTTAGGAAAAAAAATGAAACAATACAGAATAAGGTTGTAAGCAGATGGAGTAACTTTAATTGTAGCATACCCCAGATGAAGTACTTGAAGCACTATGACAGTAGCAATATATTGCTACTAGCACTGACCAGGGACATTGTGATTCAACGGATGACTTCAGAAGAAAATGTCATGGACAGGTTAAAATGTCAATTAGTGCAACATTTCCTAATATCCCACAGATTCATTTCTTCCCCTGTGAGTGTTAGATAAATGGGGAATGTTGCACATTTAATCTGGTCTCTGCTAATTTGATCCTTTTGGGCTCTTCACAATACATTTTATTCCATTTTGGTTGTTTAGAAACAATGTTCTACCGAAGAACAAGGGAAAAGGGACTTATGGACTAACTGTTATTTCAGTATGGCAGAATGTAGGAGGAAAAGTGCATTCAGATTGCTGGCCAAATGTCAGAGATGTAAGGTTATATCTTCAGGTTACATCTACAGGTTTTGCTCTGGAGAGGAGAAGAGCTGCCAAGACCAGCAGGGGTGGTGGACCATTAGTGTTAAAGGCTCTGGGACACTGCTGCCCTGAGAGCTCCAGTCACTATTTCAGGCATTTTTCAGTCGTCTGACTGCTGTCGTTTTTTGGTTTTGTGTTGGTTTTTTTTTTTTTTTTTTTTTTTTTTTTTTTTTTCTTTCTCAGCATTGTCTCATTAAAGAAAGGAGGCTGCGTCACTTGAAAATTCCTTCCCTGAGTGCCCACAAGAGGTAAGCTGAGTTGGTGTAACTCTGGTCTGTGGTGGTGCTTAAGAAAGATCTGGGGATTGCTCCCTGTACTCTATAATAGCAGTGGGCCTGTCTGTACAGGAAATTATTCATAAATAGTTATTGATGTGATGCAAATTCACACTCGGCATAAATCTGCTTTACCTTTCAAGTCTGAACGAGCCGTTATGTTTCACTATCTATGTAAAGGTGATAATTGGTGTGAAATCAGCAAAGAGAAGTTAAAAAATTTCCCAACACAACAAAAACAACAAAGTAATAAAAATACCCCCAAGAAAATGAGACAGAAAGCAAACGAGGCTTTGAACAGGAGATACATTTAAAAAAACAGTTGTTTTATTCCAGAGGGAAACCTGAGCTGCAGATTCACGCTTCAGGTGTGAAGACCAGCATGATGCCGCGCTTGGCATAGGTAAGTGTTACCAGAGACAGTGTTGATGCTCTATGTCAATAGCCTCCTCTTGGCTACTTAACATGTGTGCTCATGCAGCTAGACTGCTTCCAGGGACGAGGTACCTCTACCTGACGTGCTGTTGTGTTGTATGGGTGTACTGCCTGCTCTCATCTGCAGCTTGCTAAAGTCAGCATCCTCCTTGCATCATCACCAGGTCATGAAATCAGGTTTTCACAAAAGGAGCTCAGACACCAACTTTAAATAGGGTCATATCTACCAATTCTTTGGCTCTCAAGAGTCTGTAATAACTACTGAACAACGACAGCACTGGTCAGCTGAAGATGTTTCTGTGTTCAAGACTAACCCTTCCCATTTGCAGTGACCACAACAGGGCTTTTGGGGTCTCCCCAAGTACCTGACCCTCAGGTCCTGGCACATGTGCTGAAAGCAGACCAGGTACAGCCCATAAACTACCTTGCAGCACAGACATGACCTATCTTTTATCTCTTGGCCTGTGTGTACTCTGAAATCTCTCCCGAAACAGAACAATAATGGCACAAAATTTTCCTTGATCTAAAAACGACTCGAGATTATCCACAGTCAATGTTTACAAGACAGCAGCAGCAAATTGCTCTCCTGCCACTTGTGATTTTATTGTGAGCCCTGCTTAGAAGCTGCTTTTCTCTGAGGCTCTAAGAGGTCTGTGGAAATCTCCAATTTTACATAAAAATGGGTTTCTAACAGGAATCTAAAGAAAACTTTTTATAGAAAATGCTATGTAGAAGATTGAAGATGAGAAGTTAGGCAAAAAGAAACCCATACTGCTTTCCCTATGCCATTGAGGTTTAAACAAAAATCTTATCATTATGCAGAGGAAGATATTTCCTTCCAATTTCAAATATTCTGAGTTAGCAACACTGAAATTTCCTTGATGGGAACTACCTCAGGCTCACTGAGTATTTTTAAGTCTTCTTCCTACTGTTTTAAGAGATTTTAAGAGATTTCAGGGATCTTGGATCTGAATGAACTCTCAGCTTCCCAAATTTATTGTAAAACAGCATAGCATTTTTTAGAGAAAATACTTGAGTGACCTTACTTTGCTGCTGAACATGATTTTGTGGTTCTGCTGCCACCTTTTTTGCAAAGCCTGAGAAATCCCTCAGACCATGTGACATTTGAGGGGACAAGGTGTTGCAGCATCCCTCCAGGGCTGAGGGATAGAGTGATGCTTCCCTGGACCTATGGCTTAATTCACATGCTGGAACATCTTCATCCACAGCAGTAGAGGTTCAGAGTGCCCACTGATTTGTGTCCCAGGTATTGGGAGTTATAGAATAAGATGGGAACTACAAAAGCTGTGCTGTAAATAAGTACCCTGCAAAGAATTCACTGTGGTTAAGGTGAGTAAGATGGAAACCAATTTTGTGTTCAACCCCTGATGCCCAAGCTTTGACAGATCATACAATTTGCAGGCTTGCAATATCCATGAGAGCCTGGGAATGCCTTTCTCTTTGATGTGAGGACCTCAGGTTTCATGTTGGGATCACAGTCAGCCTTTGGCTCTAGAGTAATGATAGAATAGTGATGTGCAATGTCCAGTTTAGTCCTATTTTACAGAAAAAAAGAAAATTGAGTGCAAGAGAACAGTAGAGACACGGGCTATTGAAGACTTTCACTTCTACTGAAAGTGATAGAAGAACTCTGCTTATGTTTTGTGTTTTGATTTGAAAGCAGTAGCAATTGTTCCCGAGTTTTTTAGATTCGTTACTCCTCTTCCATAATATCTCCTCTCCCAAGCCACTAGAGGGCCCTGAAGTCCACCGTAACAGATTGGATTGGCAGACTGTAAACAAAAGTGAACATGTTTTCCAGAATTCTTGTGCTTTCTGGTTTTGCTGTTACCAGTGAGATGTGTAGGGCGAATATGATCACAGAAAAATAAAGTTGTGTAGAAGATACCTTGAACACTAGTGTCACCGCGTGGCTTCCTCTCCCTGAGGAAGAGTTTGATGGGGGTGGTATCTCCTCAGTGGCACCTGGATTTCACCTATGGCCTTTCTATTTAATGAGTCAGACATATATTCAGTAGAGACTTCCTGTGTGTGCACAAGAGGCTTGTGATTCCATAGCACTCCCTATGAAGACACCTGCCTTATGTAAAGCTTCACTTCAAGCCTTATCTCCATAGTTTGTCTTTTAGTTGTGAAGAAGTAGCTGGATTCCCCTTGCTGTTGAATGTGAGGTACGAGCAGGATGAATTCTTTAAGAAACAAGAAAAAGCTCCTTTAGAGCAATGTCTCTTTCTCCTTGTAGAGTTGAATGCAATGGGTGGCCACACTGTTCTGCTCTGTTTTTGTGCATGTGTGTGAGCAGAGGACTTCTGTGCCTTTGGTCATTCTGCCTGACGAGAACTCACTTTTTTGTGATCTATCTCCTCGCAGTTCAGAGTAACACACAGACCTTTGAACATGTTCAGAAACATGCAAAATTTAAAAATAGCTCCAGAAATTGTCCCTTTTATTCCTCTTCCCAACCCTTTTATTACATAGGTCTGACGTCTCACATTCCATAGTATCTGCCTGAGACGTTTAGATAGAGAGAAGTAAAATGATGTTAAGTTTTTGGCAGCCCTTTCAGGACTGAAAATGAAAGCTGGATTATATGAAGATGGAGTATGTCATTGTGACCAAACGTTCACTTCTGTACTGAAAGAGTCTGAAGTGTTAAGCACTGAAATGTGAAATTGTCACTGTGAGGTTTTTGGCTTTTGCTGAAAACTATATAACTTGATGGATGATAGCTAGAGCAGCTGACTCCATAATCCAAAAAGGGCAAAATGGATTCCAATCATAAAACGCTAAAATTGCTAGAATTCTTCCCAAAATAGTTGACTGTGACATATAAGGAAACATATTGCAATGTAGCTTGTCTGTACTGACATTTGCTTGGAATGACCTGCATAATACCAGAGGCCCTTTCATTCCAGAGTAAAGAGGGGCTGCTCAAAGTGACCTCTATTATTCACTTAATGCACTGTGCTTACACGGCCCTGTCTTATGGAGGGCTGTCACCAAATACAAATGAGGCATAAGCGATGTTTTCCCTCAGGGTTAATTTTGCCTTTCCAGAAACGAATTACACATTTGCGTAAGAAATAATGTTTCAGACAAATGTATGGCTGTCTGACTAGGGATTGTGATTAGTGATAATGGATGAATGAATGCTAAAGAATGAACATCCCCTCCTGTTCTATTTAAGCAAATCTTCTCCTTGTTAGCAGTGATACAGAAGATACTGATGTGTATGTGAGCAGCTGTTATGTTTATGTTATTCGCAGACTTGCTAACTCTCCAGCAAGATAGAAGGGTTGGGACTTTTTAGCATCTTAGTTACCTGGACTCCTTCTATGGTAAGTAAAAGAAAAAAAAGAGACTTCTAAACTATTCACTTGATCTTAATGTAGATGACTAAAATACATTATGTAGCTTGTATCTGAGCAGTACTCACTAATTACAAAAGAAGTCTAGATATACACAGTTTGTATATTATATATATGTAGCTTTTGGAAGATGAATCCCACCTGCCCGTGGCATGGGAGTTGTAACTAGGTGATCTTTGAGGTCCCTTCCAACCCAAACTGTTTGGTGATTGTGTACCCTGTTGTTGTGGTCATGCCAATCTCACATACGTTTGTGGTAAATTGCCTGGTGTGTGGTAGCTGCAGTGTTTGGGAGTGAAAAGCATACACAACAGGCAGCTGCCAATGCAAACAGGGACGTGAGAAGCTGCAGCTCCTAGAAATGATCAGGCAGAGTTCAGTTATTCCAAAGGAGGCCCGTTTCCCAACTTGGGACTCTTCGGACATTCAGGAGCACGTCACCATTCTGCAGCTATAGGATCTCTGGAGGAACCATAAGGGCAGGTGTAGTCAAACTGTTGCCTGAGGAGAGTCTGTCTTGGGGGCTTTGGGTCAAGGGTAATACCTTTCCATGTCCTGAGCACTTTCATGGGTTGCCTCTTGAGGCCCTTCTCAATCCCATCTTCCAGTATCCCTCCAGGAGGGATGAGTGTTCTCTGCCCAGCTGCCTGAGCTGGGACTCAGGGCATGCAAGGAGGGTGAAACAGGAGGAGAATGGAAGGATAGAGAAGAGGGCTCTAGTAAATCCTTTAAAATACACTATCACTCCTCAGGGAATAGCTTAATCCACTGTCTGCTTTCTTGATTAGTCCCTTGCTGCAAATATTTGGAGTTTTTTTATGGGTGAATGTTCTTTTCTCAAAATAATAAAGCTTTCCCTTAAAGGAGTGATTTGAATTAGCATTAAGTCAGAACAATTTTAATATTTTTAAGAGGGCATCAATAGAATTATAAAATACTTTATAGTATTTTAATTCCTTCTGGACTTCTTTCGTAAGCATATTTTGGGTCTTGAGGGATGTGCATACCAAACATGTAGCTCAGTTCCAAGTACCTTCCTCTTTAAACTCTTGTGTTTTGGGGCATAGCCAGATAGGATGACAGAATATCTATTATTTTTATGGCTCATATGTTGGGTTGACAGCATGAAAAATGTTTTATCCTTGCAGGAAAATGAAACATTTCTGTCTAATTTAAAAAAGGGATTGTCTAAAGAACTTGCTGGCTGTAAGCTTCTACATGCTTGTGGGACACTCTTCTTGTTCTTTAGGAATTGTGTGTTCTTTTGCAACCAGCTCTCATCATTTAGGAATTCATTTTGTCATTTAACTTGTAAGTAAGTGTTTCACAAACCTCTAAAATAATCTCAGTGGATATCTTCTAGGGGAAGAGGCAGGTGTTCTTGCAGAGAGGTATTATGTACAGTATAAAATATCCCACAGCTTGGTGGCTGATTGTATGGTTCATTTAATATTGGATCAGAAGCAAGATTTCCTTTCAAGTAACAGTTGTTGGTTAAGTTTGGGGTTTTTTTTTATTAATAATACATCCAGGAAGTTATAAAAAAAAAAAAAGGAAGCTAATTTAATAAAAATAAATAAATAAAATTTTGCATTTTCGGAAAAGTAAAAGTTTCCTGAAATACTAGTGAAGTTTATCTCAGTCTCCTTCAGACTAATGAATTCTAATATATTCAGCTGGAGAATGGTATATTTAGAAACATGACATCATCACAGTTATATCTTGTTGATCGATTCCATGCAATAAGCAGGACACTTGTGGCAGGCTTATGCAATTTACTCTCTCCTTGAACTTCAGATCCACTTTACATTTCTTTTGATGAGTTCTCTCATTGCCACTATCTCACTGGTGAAACATTCTGGAGTACTGTGTCCAGTGCTGGACTCAAAAGTACAAGAGAGACAGAGAGCCAAGTCCAGCAAAGGAGCATGAAGGGTCAGAGGCATCTAAAACAAGAAGAGATGCTGAGAGAGCTGAGACTGTTAAGCCTAAAGATAAGATTACTCCAGGGGGATCTTATCAATGTGTATAAATACGTAATGGGCAAGAGTAAGGAAGAGGGAGCCAGATTGGTCTTGGAGAAAGCCCAGTGACAGGACTAGAGGGAATGGGCACAAACTGAAACACAGAAAACACCTTTATAATGGAAGGGTAGTCAAACTCTGGCACAATCTGCCCAGGGAGCCTGTGGAGTATAGGACTCCTGGGCAGCTGATCTCGGTGACCTTTCTTGGTCAGAGGGGTTGCACTGTTCTCTCTGTACTTCTGTGTCTCTCTAATTTGACAAGAGCCAGGGCAGGTTCTGACTGAGCAGCCTTGGTGCTGCTGCAGTTTATGTACAGGAATGAGATTTTGAAACATGTTTAATGTCAATTGCAGACTGAGAGATTTCTTTATTTCCACAGTTAAATAGAGCCAAAGGCCAGGACAGAGAGTCTGAACTGCTGCATATGAAAAGTCATAATGCCTAGTCTGAATGAATTAATAGTAAAACGGGGTCTTCAGAGGTTGTGTAGTCTGTCTTTCTGCTCCTAGGCAGGGTTTACTGTAACTAAATTGTTCCTGGCAATGTTTCCCAGTGGTTAATGATCCTTACTGTTAGAAAGAGTTTCTTGATATCTAAGTGAAACTTAGCAACCATTTGCCCTAGAATCCCATTTTTGTGTCTTCTCACCACAGTGGTCACTGAGTAGAGTTTACTCACTTTTCCTCTCAAGGGTTTTGCACACTTTCCAAGACTACTGCCATTCCCTCCTCAGTCTCGTCTTATGCAGACTGAACAGCCCCTCCAATTCCTTCAAACTTTTCTCACTAAAGACACAGAAGAAGGTCACCAGGGACTTTGCATCCAAACAGTGCAACATGCCTGAAGTTTCCTGCCTAGTGTTACTGAACAAACTACTCAGTGCTCACAAACCTACACTTAAAAACAGTGTTATGTGTGACATGTACTGAAGCAAATGAGCTGGCAAGCCCACTTTGGGCTTTTGGAACATTATATCAAGACTAAAAGCAATGGTAAGGTCAAAACATATGTATCCAAAAGAAAAGGTGTTCCCCACAAGACAAGACTGGTGGTGGGTGTCCTGTCTATGGTGTCCATGGGTTCCTCACCTCGTCAAGTGGTACCTGAGCCTTGGGACAGTGATTCACTGCAGGTTTCCAGCTGAGAGCCTTTGACGTCATTCCCATACAGAGGAGCCAGTCTCCCTCCTATAGTTACACTGGGAGCACAAGGAGAGCTGCTCTGCTTTGGACACTCAACTGTGCCCCAGAACTCTAGGGAGGTATTCTCTCTGGGGCAACCATCATCCCTGGTGGCATAACTCACCGAAAAGATGCTATGAGGTTAACCAAGGACACAGAACACTCTAAAGCCCCAAAGTTACCAAAGTCATACCCTTCTCAGCCATGATGGGAGGAGAAACTGCACCAGCCAAGTACTTTGCTACTTCAGAGAACCAGGTGAACCTTGCCCTCCAACCATGACCAGCTGCCTGAAGAAAGTAGGAGAAAACAGATGGACAAAAAGAAAAAAAAGCAGAGGAAAAATTATGTAGGGAGGTTCACCCCTGCCCTCTACTCCCAAGCCTGGTCAGGCAGCAAAGGCCTTGAAAGATGAATTTCTGTATTTGTTCCAATACAAGACTGAAGGAGTTATAGGTGCACTAAATTCAACAGAAGCAATTCCACTCTCCCTCAGGAGCAGTAATATTTATACACAGACACCTTAAAACAAATAAGAAGAGATAAGTCTTATATGCCGACTTAATGAAATCTGTAGTTTCTGTGAAGATAATGGGGCTGTAGACAATAAGCCAAGAAAACCGGTAAGAATTTGCAATCACAACAAACTTGCTGCTATGGGGACTAACAAGGAATGAGAGTCTGCTCTTATGAAAGTCTTTGCAAGGCTTTTTCTTGGTCTTTTCACTTTGAAAACACCTTGAGAAATAAGCTAAGTTGTGCTCTGACATTGAAATACTGCAACATGAATAGAAATTCACAATAGTTTTCAGTGTCTGAATCTGTATTTTTATTTAAGTGGTCTCACTGATTAAAAAGAGACAAAAGAGAAATTGAGCCCAAAGTATTGCAGTGGATAAAATGATTTAAATGCAAAGTGTAATCTGTGGAAAGTATAGCACACATTTATATGTTCAGAAATGTACTGGCGCTTTCAATCTCTCTCACGCATTCCATGAGTATGCACTATTTCACTCAAAATGCTGCAGTCTAATTCTTTTGTTAAACTCCATTGACTTTAATAGGATATCGCTGCTGTAAACAGGTGAAGAATTAGAAAAAAAACCCCAAACCACTGTTCTAATGCAGGCCTTTGCTTCTGCAGACCTTTTCCAGATGTCCTTGATTATGCTTTGCTGTGCTCTTTGAAATCACTTTCTTTAACTGCTCTTTGGAGCCCACAGGGTTATTCCCAAACTTCTTAGAAAATGCTGTTTCTGGACATTTCTTGAAACAGGCTGCTATAGAATTTATCAAAGTTTGCATTTCTCATCACAGCAAGTAGACAGGCAACACCAGCAGGTGTTTGGGGGTACAAGAGCAGGACAGGCTTCATGGCAGAAAGCCCAAGGAGAACAATTTAATGTCTACTGTGGCTCTTTGTTATGAGACATGACAATATAGATGCAAGATCACCTAGGAAAGTGAAAGACAAATAGACTTGATAGTCCAAAAGCGTGAAAATTATTTGATAAAGGTAAAGGATTTGATCTATATTTAAGATATATGGGTTTTAAAGTTGTCTCTGGCAGAATGTCAATTGTAATACATTTATAACTTGAGGAAAAGAAAGCATAATATTATTTTTCAATAGTTGAAGAATGAGGCATTGGGGAAAAAATTTCCCCTAGAACAGAAAAAACAAAAAGCTTCTGTCACGGATGATGGGCTTTTCAAACCACAGTCAGGAACTGATGATATCAGTGCTCCAGCATAAAAACATACTTGGGGCTAGCACCAGCTTAACTTTGATTTATTTTATGATTGCCTTACAAAAACCAGTACTGGATGAAGGTTAGAAAGCCATTTTAATTATCTTTTTATAAGGTTATTGAACTCATGCTTTTTATTTGGCATCTGTATCTATTCTCTTCTTCTCTCAATAGCCAGGAGATAAAAGAGATTAGCAAAGAACAGATCTGGGAAAATAAGCATTTATGTGGATAGGAATATATAGAGAGAGCTATAACAAATGCTTTGAGTGAAAAATCTAGAAAAATTACTTGGGAAAAAAAGTGACGCTGAAAAGATACTGAGGTATTTTGTAAGCTTTTTTTATTAGTTTTGCAGATTTGAAACAATAATCCAAATAATTTGTTCCTTTCAACATTTTTCGAAGTAAAATGCTTCACTTTCCAAACCAGAATGATTTTTCTCTCCTTTGATTTAAATGAAAAATGTTTCACAGCATAGGTCTTGAGCTTTTATATATATAAAAAATATAGGGCAGTGGAGTAACCTGGATATTTTGACGGGATTTCTCTTCTCTCCCCTGCCCCCAAAGCTAGAAGGGATGATGAAGAGGGAAATGAAGGAACAGGACTCCTAAGTCTCATGTGCTCTTCCTCTCCTCAGTGCTGGAAGATGGAGTTACAAGAACAAAAACAGCTCTAAGAGACCTTTGATCAGTATCTAGACACTTGTTTGACAGATATAATTAAAGCTGAAACTGAAGGTAGTAGATTCTGAAAAGAGTAGGACCGATCTAGTTTAAAGAGATCTGACAAAATTATGTAATGTGGGGTACAAGAATAGCACTCCTATTCAACTCGATAGTAGAAGAACAAGGCAACTTACTGTGAAATTGAAGGAAAAAAAAAAGCCTGTTTAAAACTGATAAAAGATAATGTGTTGTTACACAGCATGCTGTTAGCCTGAAACTCCTCAAAGTTCCTATCACAGGCAGCTTTTGGCTGGGTTGACCATGACTTCCTGGAATACTGAGACAGCTGATGGACAAACGCTGAAATAAAATCATCACTTAGATGTGCATAGGCATGACATGAATCATATATTCCTATCTTTTATGATACCTTTATTAAAAAAGGTAAGTGGATTTTACTTTCAATTAAATATAAAAAAAAATCGGTAAAAGATGCTGTTCTTCAATGTAGCTCATCTTTGTGTGAGATGCTTGCAAAATCAGTTATTTTTCCATCCTGGTCTAATTTTGGTCCTGTTGCTTAAAATATATGTCCAAGCAATTTGACAATATGACTTAAAATCACATCCATAGGTTTTTTTATGAGAATAATAAACTCTTGGAATAAAATAGACTTTTCTCTATTATTTCTGTTTCTGTGCAGAAGGTACGTTATACTTCTATTTCATATTTCTAGACATCTATATCCAATTTTTTTACTTTATTCGAGGTTTCTATTTTGTATGTAAAGGTTGTAATATACATTAAATGACATTTTCTAGATGGAGGAAGCAGAAAGGGAAAAAATCTCCAAGTATTTCAGCTTTCCCATGATTAAAGGAGTCTGTAAGAGGATGGCAATTCCCCAACATTGTTCATTTCCACCAATTTTTGTTTTACGCTTCTTGTGTCTCTCTGCCATTCCCTATGTTTATCTGAAGTATCTGAACAAGACACATTGGCAACCATCTGCCATCGATTTTATTTTCATTGCACTGCACTAATAGCAAAGTTGTTTATCTTTGAGGGCTTTATTCAATAAAAGAAAAAAAAAACGTCTATCCGTGATTGCATGTGGGGTGGCTGTCTCTGCTGCTGAATCAAGCTCATAGAAATAGCCTGGGTTTCCATCTAGTGTAATGAAATAAAACTCTACATCCAGCTGACTAGTGAGTCACGTGTGGTAGCTGCAGGAGTGTTGGCTGAACGTGGGCCATGAGTATAAGTGGCTTTTCAAACATCAGTGGGCAATGGGATAAAACCAAGCTGAGCTTCACCCCTAGCCTTCACCATCCCTCCTGTGCATGCAGCTGAAGGCACAGGGGTGCGAACAGCATGAGGGAGGCACTGGGAGATTGCTGAGAGGGAAGGGCAAAAGATCACCTCCAGTGCAGCTGCCTTCTGCTCAACCTCCGGCGGCCAGAAACGTTCCACTGCCCTCTCAGTGAGAATAAAAAGGCCTTTTCCTTTCCTTCTCAAGTGCCCTGCCTTAAGGAATAGATCAAGAGCTAGTTTGGGAAACATTCTCACTGATAATATGCTAAATTTGTCTATTCGACACTGTTTGCAGAGATTTAAATAAATTTTACACAAATATGTTCTTTTGTCTTCTTGGTTTATTGGTGATTTCCAATTAACAGGGTAGGGCTGATTTTTTTGTCTGCTTCCTCAACTTTCTGTGATTCAATGCACCCATTCTACTTTATTTTATATATACTATTGTACAATATATACCTAGCTATTATATTTAAAAGGAAGTCAGTTCTCAATTATTCATATAGAGCTTAATCTTCAAATAGGAACACAATTGGTTCAGTAGACAGGGGACTTACAGAGTACAGAGCAGGATTAAATAGACCAGAAAGCATCAGCTGCTTCCAAAGGCATTTTCCAGTGAAACAAACATGAAAGATGCTTTGCAAAGAGTGCTCTCAGCAACAGAAGACTTTCTGAGGCTATACCCCTTCTGACTCCAGGCTTTTGATGGGCTCTGCCATCAATGTGGAGCTGTGTTTGGTGATACAGATGCCTGACCTGCTCATTACCTACAGTGTTTTATACTGGTGTTCCCTGCTCTGTTTGACTTGTCCTGACAGATCTCTCCTGGAATGAAGAAATGGATTACAAAATGCCTGGAATTAGGAGTGCTTCACATTAACTGCTCTGGCAGAGCTGGGGGAGGTGGGACCAGCTGGAGCTGTGGCCTCTGATGCCTGGCTTTCTTACCAGTCTGTAGAGCAGCCTAGGCTCAGCTCTGGTTCAGCAGGTCTTTACACCATCTCAACTGTCTGGCTTGATGGTCCCCAAATAACTTATCATTAATTACAGGAATAGAGTGAAAGAAGTAACTTCAGTAGCCTGCTGGCTAGGGAATCCTAAAGCTCTCATCCAGTTGTTAAAAATAATAGCCAGATTTTATTTTTAGGGGGAAAATATTTTTATTTTTCTTTTTATTTTATCTTTTATTTATACACTAATGCATAAGACTTGGGGGTGTTCCTGTATGTTTCAAAAAAAAAAAAAGATGTATAGCAATGAACCAAGTCTCAATCCTGAAGTACTTACCTATGCATTTATTATTTCTACTCTTAAATCCATGTGTTAGATTGTAGGGGTTTTAATGTGAGGCATGTTTAACTGCAGAGGATGAGTTAAAGTACGCTAGATGTAAACCCCCTCTCTTTCCATATTAATGTGTATGCAGTTATTTTTATACACTTTGAATTCAAAAGTAAGCATAGAAATACCTAAAGAAAACCAGAAAAGGGGTTAAGGAACATGTACTGGCTACTCCTGTAATATATTTGTGGGTTCAATATGACCCAGCTGTGCTGTGGAACCCTCTCCACAACCTGTTCTGGCAGGAGACAACTCTTGGAGTGCTGTCCTATGGGGAAAGCCACCAGTGAATTACACTCAGGATGGAGATGGAAAGGTTTGGCCAGAGGGACATAGTGCTCATTTTCTAAAGGGACAGATGGTAAAAACCACATTAAAGGTGTTTCATATTTGCATTTCTTGTGACCTTTCAGTAAGACCCACTGCACACAGGCTTGACCTTTCTGCAGTCCAGCAGACAGAGTTTGCAGAAGACTTGTTTGACTCTGGTATTTGCTACAGGAGTTGTGTATTTGTCAGGGTAAGGCCTCGCACAAAAAAAATAAGAGGGCCAAATCACCCCATGTGTTCTAGACCCAAGGTTGCATTAATCTGTTTTTACATCTAAGTCCTTTCAAGTAATGCAATGATTATAAAAAAACCCAAATAAATTGCAATTGTACCCAGTTTGAATCAATATAGTTGTAAAGTTGTCCTGGGTAGAATTCTTGAGGCATGCAAAAATCTCAACTGCCTAATCTTTCCTGTACTTTTTACATTAAATAAGAATTCCAATACAAAATAATTATTAATACAGTTGATTATGATAATAGAAAGACCATGTATATATATGTGTGTGTGTGTATATGCGTGTGTATATATATGTGTGTGTAAATATACATATATAATTCTTATTAATTACCTGGGGGAAGTATTAGTTATGTATAACAACGATAATGTAGTATCTCTGGGCCCTTCTCAGCAGGCTTTTTCCATGCATTACTGCATGTCTCTCCATCTCATCCCAGCTGTCCCCAGCACGACACAGACCCTCCCAGCACAGAAGCGCTCTGTGCACAGGACATAGCACATTTTCTGCTCTTACAGAGAGCAGCCATGACCTCAATCTCTCTTGCTTTCCTCCCATAACACGTTATTGTTGTAGCTTTTAGGAACCCAGTGTGTGAGAACTTTTGTTACTACATATGCCGTGATATAGGTGGATTGATTGCACTTTGATGAGTCATCTCCCCTTATCTGCCTGGAGTCTGGGAAAGGGAGCTCAGCTTTGTCTAGGAACTGTTTTGGTGTTGTCTTTGTCCTTTTTATGTTGATGGGTTCATAAAAGAGGAGTCTAGTAGGGATCCTTTATGCCTACATAGCTAGAAGTGTCCTGTGTCCTTCTCCATGGTGAAACTGGCTGTGCAAGCCAAAAAAAATAAAGGGACTCTGGAAATAAGCTATGAAATCTTTTCTTACATAATTGTAGTCTGCATTGATATTTTTGGTGAGAGGAGCTGAATGAGGTGGAATGTGGCAAATTGGGCCAATGGAATGATTTTTATGAACAGCTGTTTGCTCTGTGATTTCACTTGTCCTTCCTGTGAAAAGGTGGTTAATGTGTGTTGTTGCTGTCTCTGTCTTAGAATCACAGAATATGCCTTTGAACCTGACACGATTCTTCACTTGCATTGCTTCACTAAGGTGACACAGCTCTGAAAGACCAATGCTGAGGTATAAATTACCCAAGCAACTCATGGATTAGAATAATTAGTTTTAGAAGAATATTGGGAAGAACTCCTATTACATGTGCTAATTATAACAGGTCACTGAATATAAGACTCAAAAGTAATTTAATGTTTTAGTATAGAATCTGTCTTGCCTAACTCTAGCTGTCAAAGCTAAATTAGGAACACACAGGGGAGCTAGACTAACAAAGATAGGAATTTAGCTTATTTCATATAAGGAGAGGGAAACAGACTCCATCACAAAGCAACTTTTTTCAACTTAGATATGTATTTCATATACATTTCGTTAGTTAAGGGAAAGCCTAACTTAGTATATTAGACTGGATGATGAACATTTAAATTAGATGTAGTAATTCGTTGTCTCACTACTGTAGCAAAGCAAGTCATGTGGTAAGACAACAGCAGGTTAGTAACAGCAATTGCCAAAAGTAATGACATTGGAATTATTGAGATAACAATAATATTAAATAATGAAGGAATCAACCCTGAGAAATCAGGATAAGCATTTCATTAACTTACCTGCTGTCAGTCCCTCATGCTGCATCGATGTTTACACTGAGGCCCAAAGGTTTCTTCTGTCCCTCTGCACAGATATTGTTCTTTTCCCTTCCCATTTCATCAGTAGGATACAGTCGACACAGGGTTGGGGTGCAAGCAAATTAGGTTATTTGAATCTGGCCATGGTGTCTAAATTGACAGTTTTACCTGAAATGCATTTAATGTGAAAAAAAGGGGATTGATGTAAGCGAAGACATGGGTGTTTCTTGTCAAATGAGGAATAGTCAATTAGAAGTAACTGGAGGAAACTTGAAAATGCTGATGTGGAACCCAATAATACTTTCAAATGTTTGCTGGTTTCCTCCTTTTAATTTCAGTTCTGATTATTACCACAAATGAAGTGTGATAGTCAAAACGTATTACTGGCCACAACATGACAGCAGATGTTTCTAGCAGTGATGAAATTAGAAATGTTTGTTGGTTAAAGACTTCCTGTCATCATAAAATCTTTCACTTTTTACATAAAATACTAATTTCCTGGTTTCAGAATCTAATACTTGATTGAGTGAAAATTTCTGATAAGAGTTATTCAAGAGCTATTAAAAAACGACACTTAGAAAATTCTGGTGTAACCACAGCATTGCTTGGCTCCTAGGAAACAACATTTCACTATCACTAGATCAGTAATACGCTCTTTACATAAAGAAGGTGTGTTGCAGTTGCTGGATACTTCTGCTTAGTGACTTCTTGCAGTGGAGAGATGGAAAGAGAACTAAAGAGCCTGTAGAGGGACAAGCAGAAGGTGCTGAGACAATGAGAAGGTCCTGTCTTTGTAGAGGGACAAGCAGAAGGTGCTGAGACAATGAGAAAGGTGACATGTCTATGACTTCAGTTGATGGCATGGAAAGGGTGAAAATCTTTTATTTGAGAATGGGGAGGCTATTTAAAAGCTATTTACAAGCATGGAGACCAATGTAGCTGGTGTATTAAAGCAGATCTTGGAGATTATCGAGGGGGAAAGAAATAACAGAATTCTTGTGGCATGATTCTAATTTGCCCATGGGCAAGAGATGCCATTGAATTAGATGTGAATCATACAAACTCAGCACTGCACTCCATTGCAATTTCTGGCCTCTATCAAATTTCAGTGGGTGCCTGTGCATTTGGTGTCTATATTTTCATGTTTTCTCTAATTGGTTCCTGTATGTAAGTCATTTTGTTAGTCTATTAGAGGCTAAGCTCGAAGAGCAAGCCATATGCAAATCCTGTGACATTGCTGACTTTCCATCTGTGCTAGAACTAACTGATAAAGCAAGTATGAGTGGGGTAACCCTGCCTACCAATGGTATCACATAGAGGAAAACACATGAGAAGTTTGAGATGCAGAAATAACTAGAAAAGAAAATAATCTTATCCTTTTAATAAATGCAGAATAGAAGTCAGTGTTTCCTCCCAAGTGCTAACTTCTTACCATTTTACAATCCAGATTTGTGTCCTCCCCAAACCATTGAACAACCCCAACCATTGGTAAGAGAGTCTCCTGGAGAATATGTGAGGAGGCTGTTGGGCAGCTTATCATGCCATGGTCTGCACTCCCAGCTGATCCTCTGCCAGTCTTTGGAGGATGCTGCAGATGCAGTTTCTGTTTCCTCCAGGGCAGCAGATGAGGAAAAAAGGGAGGACTATGTCCCTCCAGCAGTTAGGAGGGTTTCTCCTGAAGTCAGAGGGATTTGCACTATCTCAGAAAGGAAGTTACACTGGCTTTCTTCAGTAGGTGCACTGGGTGATCCACGCTCCTTTGCTGTAGTTCCCTGAGGGTGGTGATCTTGCAGATAATGAAGAATCCTGCTGCACTTGCCACCTTTCTGTTGTTTATCCTTGCCTATAGAGATTCCTGGTCTACTTTTTTTTTTTTCAGGGAACCTAAACAGGAAAAATTTCTTTACTGAAAGGGTTGCCAAGCATTGGAACAAGCTGCCCAGGGAAGTAGTGGAGTCACCAGCCCTGGAGGTATTTAAAAGGCATGTAGATGTTGTGCTTGAGGACATGGTCTAGAGGTGGATTGGGCAGGGTTAAGCTGGGGTTGGACTCGATGATCTTAAAGGTCTCTTCTGACCCAAGTGATTCTATGATTCTGTGAACCTTTTCTTTTATAAATTCATGAAATACTCAGGAGCTGTTTTCTTCAAATGGGTTCCAGCCCAGGAGGATCACCTATGCAAGTGGATGGGACTCAGGAATGGTGGCAGACTTCCAGGACTTACCCACTCATCCTTTGTCTCTTCTATTTCTCCGCCAACTCCGATGCTGGCAGGGAATGCATGTATGATGTCTTACACAAAGAATAGCCAGAGCTATAGTATGGGTTATGCTAATGTAGCCAATATCAATACCTTACAGTAGAAAACTGGTGAGTCTTTTATTATTTGAAGCTAGGATAAAGAATAGAAGTCAAATTAAAATCAAGATTGTTGGTTCACTAATCTGAAATGAGTTGCCTAACATACGAATTTCACTTAACAGCATGGAATACTTTTCTGGCTGCTAGTTTCCTTGAAAGAAATACACCATAAATTTTATAGTACTTGTTCAAGAGCAAGATACTTATTGTTCATGGAAATTACTTCTTGCTGCAATAAGCCTTTATTCCTCCTCATTTGATTATATTCTTCTGGAGGACTGGCTTTGTTTATTTGGCTTAGAGACAACCCAAACTTGGAATTTCTTGTTCCCAGGAATTTTGGTCCCTTCAGATCTTGCTCCTGGTGGATATGGGATAAAAAGATTTTCCTCTCTTATTCTATTTTTTTTCACAAAGAAATAATAATAAAAACGAAGTTATATTTGTTAATGTTGCAGTTTAGAGAGCAGTAAAGCATTTCCACACAGCATGTATTTCCTTTAACTCTAGTGACTGAAAAGAACTGACATTTTTGTCAGCTGCCTTCTTTGAGCAGAAAGAATGCAAAGAAAAGTAGTGGAAATGTTAGACAACAACTGAGACTTCGGGACCTAGAGTTTGGAAGATCCTCTACTATGAGAACTGCCTTTCAGTAGCTCTGATATACAGAGGCTTCTCTGTAATCTAATGACCTCTTGTATTTCTGTAACCTTTTGTGATTGGTGAAACAGTATGGTAAACATACAGAGTTTTAGTGTCAGTATTATGCATCTATGAGGGAATTTAGCCCATCTAAGTTTGGTATCAAAGTCTGATCCTATGGACAAGCCTGAAATGAAGGAGCTATGTCTGTTGCAGCAGAACTAAACCTTCTCTTTGGTCTGTGAGGAGGCCACACAATCTGTTTTAGCTATAATCCTGCACACACAACAGAAGCAGGGCCTAATGCTTCTCCAGTAGGTAATTCTGTTCCCTGATATCTCTGCATTGTCAGACATTTTCTCTGGGATAACTTTCATTGAAGGGTAGGTCTCTGTAGTGCAGATGTCTACATCTAAATTAGTCACACAGATGCCCTTTGCAGTGACCAGAACCAAGTAGGGAACATAACTCTGTGCTTGTATAGGATAAGTGCTTCCGTTCACTAACTATAAAGGAAATCTAGATAACCAGACATCAGCCACAGACAGCTATGGTTATCTACTCAGTCTTGCTTTGGGAATACCTCCTTGCCTTTTCATTGCTTGGCTTCTGCAATTGGGAACCCCCTTCATGCCCTTACTGGGGACTGGAACTGTCAGGGTCACTTTCCCTGGCCTTGATGTGATCAGCTGTCCTGTAGAGCATAAGCGACCCATGGTCCCCCAGACTTGGTCTCCTCAGCTCTGGTGCTGAGCTGCTCATGGACTGACTTCTCCAGTTCTTTGCTCAGGGTACACTCAACTACATATTTCCAGTGAAAGTTTCACTCTAAAGTGTTGTGTGTCTCAGTAGCACTTTGACAGAACTTACAACAAAGTGGCTCTTACATTTTCCACATTTAGGGTTTCTCATTTCGTGGTGGAGAGATGCCATTTGTCACAAAACATTTAGTGAAGTAGGATTTCTTTAACATTTATGTCCAGGCCCAGTACAGATGGAAGTTATCTGGTTTGCTTGCCTGGCTGATTTGCTGAAATATATTCTAACTCTAATCTGGAAAGCTGATACTTTTCTTTTGAAAAAAAGTTGGCATGCAGAGGTAAATCTGCCCCAGCACTGCAGATGCATAAAGCACTTTGGCAGAGGGATAAATGTGGTTCTGCTGCACAGACTGTGCTGCTTCACTCTGCAAAACACAATCCTCCTCTCTGAGGATCTTTGTAGTGAAGACAGAGTGGTTCCGATGGTGGAGGGCAATTTGCAGCTTTTCACATTCACCTTTGGGACTGATGCATTGCATGAGCCTAAAGCCTGTGAGAAGGAGAATTCTGACACCACTTTTGTATTTAAGGAAGATGGAGGTCTTTGTGGAGGCTTCAGAAAGAGTTATAATGTTATTGTCAGGAATTGGAAGAAACATCTGCTGTCAGTGCCTTTTGGTTTTTTTTTTGTTGTTGTTTTTTTATTATTTTTTTGTATAAAACAGTATGTTGAGATTGTTTTATGCCTCTAGAAACATGTCTGTGAGACTTGTCTTTAAACTCCTGTTGAGTGGAGAGGGAAGTTCTGTCTGAATGCATTAACCCAAGGTATAATTGAGCAATAGCATTTCAGATTTCCCCTGAACGAAGGGCTGAACAATACAGGACATACAGGTGGGTTGGAAATATATAGCCATTATTTTGTCCTCATGCTATTATAACACAGGCTTAATGATTCTTCAGATGAACAGCCTCTGCTGAGAATGAATTAATAAAAATGTTCTGCTTATCCTGCTTTTCAGGACTTTCTAGGGTAGAAAACTGGGAATAGAATTGTTTTTCTATTTTTCCATAGTAGTACGTGGAAATAAGTTACTGTTGCTTAGAATGAGCATAGGAATTCAATGGTCTTGTAATTAAACAGAATTGTATTTTAATAATCAGCATGTAAATATGAAAGCACCAGAAGACCATGATACGCTCAGGAAAAATGGATAAAATTTGGTGTTTTATGCCAAGGTCTGCATTAGTGAGAAGAAAATGTAAAAACTTTGACTAAATGTGAAAGCACTGCCCATCACTTTGGTCAGAGCTTCATAACTTGTCAGGCCAGGAGAAACCATCTAGAATGAAAATCACCTCACTTGCATAGAAATTAAATGTTTTATGTCGAAGTGAATTGCTCAATGAACCCTTTAGAAAAGATGGAATGAAGCAGATCAAGAATCACAGAATTGTAGGGGTTGGAAGGGAAATCAAGAGATCATTGAATCCACCCCCCCTGCCACAGTAGGTTCCCTAGAGGAGGTTCCACAGGTGGGTGTCCACTTGAGTCTTAAATATCTCCAGAGAAGGAGAGTCCACAACCCCCCGGGCAGCCTGTTCCAGTGCTCTGTCACCCTTCTGTGAAGAAGTTCATTCTTACGTTGGTGCAGAACCTCCTGTGGTCCAACTTGTGGCCATTGCCCCTTGTCATATCCCCACAGGCCACTGAGAAGAGGTTGGCCATCTCCCTTTGTCTCCCACACTTCAGATATTTATAAATATTGATCAGATCCCATCTCAGTCTTCTCTTCTCAAGGCTGAACAACTTGTGTTCACTAAGCCTTTTCTCATAGGAGAGATATTCCAGGCCCTTAATCATCTTTGTGGCCTCTGCTGGACTCTCTCCAGGAGATCCCTGTGTGTTTTGTACCGGGGAGCCCAGAACTGGACACAGGACTCCAGGTGAGGCCTGACCAGGGCAGAGTAGAGGGGGAGGATCACCTCCTTCCACCTGCTGGCTACGCTCCTCTTAATGCACCCCAGGATCTTATTGGCCTTATTGGTCTGGTAAAAAATTTCTCTGTCCCGTGTTTAGGTTTAAATGTATCATCCACTGGAGATGATATTTTTATTAAGAAAAGCACATCAGACAGAAATGCTCAGTTTAGTTGGAATTTATTTTTATATATGTATATAGAAATATATAAATATTTGATCCTTAACTTAGGGAAATTGAATCCCACTACTAAACTAATGTGAGATGTAGGACTTCTCTGATTTTTTATTTTATTTGTTTTATTGGCTAAAGCATTTTTTTAAAAAACTAACAACAAATCTTGGTTTTAAAATGATCAGTCATGAAGAATCTACTGCATTTACTAGTAAATTGATCCAGCTGTTAATTAGGTTTATGCTGTTTCTAAAGCTCTTTGCTTTATTTATAGCCTGAATTAGTCTGGCTTCAACTTTTAGCTGATAGATATCATTAAACCCTTGCCTGCTCCATTGAGCTATTGCATAGCTTTGTTCCCATGCAATGCATGTGGGGATTAATCTCTTCTTAATTCACTTGTCTCAGAATCAGGTGCCTAGTCTGAATGAATCACCTGGTTTCCCCCCATAGCCCATGGAAACAGATAATGATTTATCTAAGATGTTCAGGACATTTATTTTATGCTGGAGTAAAAGCATCCTGGGGTGATGATACCTTCTCTTTCCATCAGAGGGGGCCTGGAAGAGATGGCTTACATTAGATGACACTAGATCTGCTAAGATCAGGTATAATATATTCTTCTCTGGTTGTGCTCATGGCATTCCTGACCTTGGCTTTATTAAATTAAACATGCTAAGCTGCTGGAATCGGTCTTTGAAGACTTTTTCCCCTTCTTTCACCCTCATCCCTAATCTGTTCTGTTATTCTGCATTTAACTCTCCTGAGTTTAACACTTCTCTCAAAGAGTGAACACAATAGTAGGCACTCTTCCCTCAAAGAAACATACTGTCCTGCTCCTACTTGGGATTCCCATTTGAAATCACAAGGATCACATTAGCACATTGCCTTGGGACCTCAGCAAGAGTTATTTGCTTCCATGACCCTCAAATCCTTTCCAAATAACTGCATCCCAGAGCATGTTTCTCCATACTATGCACATGGTCTACATTCTTTGAAAAGATAAATCTTTTCAGGGACTAAGCTAAGCCGATTTCTTTTTAAATTCCAGATCTCAAGACACATAAGGCAGACACTTTTCAGAAGGGTAATACTTCATCTATAAAATTTGACCTTAGCCGAAACCACAGGGACATGGCTCACAGACAAGACGGTATTTTTTTAAACCATATAATCTTCTCTCATCTCTCACAGGTGTGTTTTTCTCTCCATATTTTCAAAGAAAATGATTGATCTTTTCCGTAAGAGTCACGGTGCAGCCACAGAAAATAGTCACAAATGAACAGTTTGAATGCCCGACAATCTGTGCTGCAGAGGAGTCCTGCAGAATTGGCCTCATGTTCACACATTTCTCATATGTGCAGTGGCAGCTCTTTAGAAGGAGACCTCTATTTTCTGTTCACCTAGACACTGATTTGGCTGGAATCTGATCTGAGCTGAACCACAGTGATTCTAAAGTAACATCACTGACTGTGCAGCTGTCTCTAGGATTACACACTTGTAACTCATCCTGTCCTCAAATTTCAGTCTGCATCTCCGTGAACTGACTGTATTGTTTACAGCAAGTTTGTTTGCAGAAAGATAATAGAGAGAGAACACTGAAAAGTTTCTCTGTTTCAGGGACATCCTCACAGTCTTGGGAAAAAGTGTAACGTTTTTAAAGAAAGGTCACAAAGACTAATTTGGTGTGCTTTATCACAGATGGTCTTCAAAAGGTGTATGGGTATTGCTGAGGAATGCCTGTATACCTGGCAGCCGACAGATGTGACCTTGCTGTTCTTCAGCTCCAGGCCACAAGCCAATTGTCCATTACTGTTGCTTGTGCTCAAAATATTAGGTCTTGCCAAGTCCTGTTACATATAGAATGTGGTATAAGAATAAATCTCCCATGGTGACAGGAAGACTTTTAAACCCATATATTTTGAAGGAGACCTCAAATACTCAAACATCACAGATACAAGCATTTATGTGGAAATATATGTATATAATATCAGTCCTTAAAATTAAAAGATGAAACACGTGAAATTTTATATACAGATTCTGGGCACTGGCTCCCATTTCTATTCCATACTGGTGCTCCTGAAGATCTTATTTTATTTCCCATTTCTATTTTATTTACAAAAGCCTTCTGACTATAAAACCCAAAAATGTTACATAATTCAATATGACAATTTAAATACCTGCTTTATGCAAAATAATTGTCCTAATTTTTCCTATCTATCTATCTATCTATCTATCTATCTATCTATCTATCTATCTATCTTCTATTCACCTTCACGCCTTTTCCTCCAACACATGGATCTTTTATGCAGCTTTTCCTCTCATTGTAGAAATGGATCAGTTAGAGCTGTGAAATTATTATCAAGTATTTAATTTCTAATCCACAACCTTCACAGCTTCAGACTTACTCCTTTGAAAATGTATTTTATTTTAGCTGTTAAGTTCCGACTGCAGTTACTGGAGGCTAAATTTAATAAGGGTGGCTGAAGAATTTTCCAGAGAATAATTTTCTTTTGGAAATACTTCAAAGAACAGATCTTTCTCAAAAGAGAATCAAAAGTTATCAAAAGGTGAATAAATTGTGACAAGTAAAAAACCCATAGTTTAAAAATATTTTCTGCAGACAGGCATTTTTGTTTATTTATTTTCATTTCAATCAAAGTTTGTGTATAACAATGTAGCATGAAATCTGTATTTGCTATTATGTAGTATTATACATTTTCAAAAGTACTTTATAATTATCACAGTCAAGTGATCCTAAATCAAAAGCAGTTCTAATAGCTATTTGAATCCATGCAGAGCGCACCCAGGCTGCAAAAGCATGGCTCCTTCAGGACACTGGAATGATGAGTAATCCAATGCAGCAGGGCAAAAACCCAAGTCCCAGCAGGATTTCAGGCATCTCGAACACTTTCCCTTGAGTTTCCTGTGACCCAGAGGCAGTCTAGCTCAGACTAGAAGACTAATACCTTCGCTGAGCACCTTGTCATAGAATCACAGAATCACAGAATGTCAGGGCTTGGAAGGGACCTCAGAAGATCATCTAGTCCAACCCCTCTGCCTGAGCAGGATCACCTAGATTAAATCACACAGGAACACGTCCAGATTGGTCTTGAATGTCTCCAGAGAAGGAGACTCTACAATCTCTCTGGACAGCCTGTTCCAGTGCATTGTCACACTCACAGTGTAATAGTTTTTCCTTACATTCAGATGGAACATCCTATGCTCCATCTTCAATCCATTGCCCCTTGTCCTATCACTGGCCATCCCTGACAAGATCCTGGCTCCATCCTCCTGGCACTTGCCCTTCACATATTTATAAATATTAATGAGGTCCATTTTTCTGAATTTGCAGGCTTGTGTTTAGACATTTCCTCTCCTTGTCTTGTGGTAGCTTTATTCTTGATTTCTTCATTTGCTATTCTTATTCCTTTTCCTATTCCTAAATATTTCCCCTTACTTGTTTCTCCCTGCTCTTCCCAGTATCTCCTCCTGCTCCAATGCCTGATGTGAGAGTGAGATGCCAGGTCTCTTTCTGGGCTCTGAAGAGACACAGGCTGCTGTGTTTCTTGCACAAGAAGCTGATGATCCCATCCTCCAGCTCACAGCAAGAGTTCTGACAGTCATTTGACAGAGCAGAGATTTGGGACTAGCTCTGAAAGATATTTTCTTATATAAGGATTCAGGCCTGAGGAAATACAGTGATAGCAAGTGGCTTTACTGAAAATGGGTTTGCTATGATATGACTCCAAAGCCCTAATACTAGTCGCCATTTGCTCTCGCTTATTAATGTACTAGTGACTAAATCAGGCAGATTCGAGTCAATTAGCAAGCCGAAATCACAGCTGACTTAGGGAGGAACAGCTGATCCACTTGAGACTCTTCAGATGTGTAACTACTAAGAAGTTGTCAGCTTACATTAATTTTTACACATCTTGGCTACATTAGAGATGTAAAGGCATAATCTAATGTTCAGAAGGATGACATGGAGTCAAGGGCTCCACAGGGAACCTAATCAATGCACACATTACATATCAGTGCACACATTACATTGATCACAAATTATTTCATTGTGGCAGGCTACTGATGAGATTTTTTTTTCTCCTTGCATAAGTCCTTCAGAATAATATGCAGGAGAAAAGAAAATAGAATGGAAATGACATCCGCAAAATACAAGAGGCAGTTGTAATATTTTGTAAAATGCTGCTCAGTGAACCGAACCATCTCACACAGGATGAGTTCTTTGCCTGAAAGATGCAGCCAGTGTGCAAAACCTAAGTGACTTTCAGCCACAGGAACATAGATTACTTATGAAAGACTGGAGTCTGATCTCAGTTACACCTGTGTGCCCTGAAATGAATTCATTTGACTTTACTGATGCAAATGAGATCTGAATCTGGCATCACTTTTAACATGAGGAAACTATTGCCCTTTACTGCAACTGTGCCACAATGTTAAGAGAAATTGGTAAAATCAAGTATTTTAAAAATAATGTTATATCTTTCCAAAATGTGCAGCAAATACAAAAATTGTTCATAGCAAAAATTTCCAGCCACCAGGAAGCAGCTTCTCTACTTTTGCTCCTGGTTTAGGAAGATGTGCACCAGGGGATACATGCTTCCAGGGACTGGAAAAACCACTGAGGCTGGCTCCACTCTGGCCTTGGATGAATTGTGATGGATCAAGCTGAGGGCCAGTTTCAAAGCTTGTGGGCCCAGACCAGCCACCGGTCCCAGGCTTCTGACAGTCCTGTGTAGTCTTTTATACCCATGGTGTCATAGGTAGGTGAGTTTATTTACATTCTCTATATTTTATATGTGGGAAATTAAGACAGAGATGGACTCGGTAACTTTGCCTGAAGACACACAGATAAGCTCAACATAGAGGATAGTCTCAGGGTAAAGGCTCATTCCTTGCTTAAAATAGAGTTGTAGTTCTAGTATGGGACTAAAGAGAATCCTAGACCAAAATACAGCCATTTGGTTACTGCTGTTTTGTCCTCTCCAGAGTTGACTTTTGCATCTACCATTCTCCTGTGCAGCTTTTAGCAAAGACATCTCAGAGCAAATGCAAAGTGTCTGTAATGAAAAGGATGGAAAACATCATGTTACATAAAAAGATGTTGTTCAGCTGAATGCTGATAACAATGTGTCTTTTTCTTTTAATTCCATCAACTACATAAATTATTTAGGAGCCCAGTCCCATGCTTCTGATGACAGAATGTGTCCTGAGCACTTCAATATAATAATATAAATATAAATATAAATATAAATATAAATATAAATATAAATATAAATATAAATATAAATATAAATATAAATATAAATATAAATATAAATATTGTGGGAACACATGATTTTCTTAGCCAGAGTTCATACTTGGGGTATTTATCAAGAAGCATATTACTAGTTTTGCAAAGCTCCATCTTATTGTTGTTTTTCTGTCAGGATCTCAAAAGGTTAATGATTGTATTGCAGGCCCTAGCTATGCTCTCAATCTATTTTTTTGTCAATTTATGTTTAAAAGTTTCTTCTGCTACAACCATCTGAAAGAGAACAGTCAAGCCTTAAATCTGTATGAGATTAATATATATATATATTGTATTCTTTAAGATCTCCCACTTTAAAATGAAATGTAGCAAGTAGATTTTAATAATGTCTTGTTATTTTAATTAAAAAAAAAACTACAGACAGATTGAGTTTTAAGATGTGTTTAACAACACAGTGTTGTTCAGACTCTACTTCTGGTTTTAAGTAATAACTAGCAAAACATACTTTCAATAGATCTTAATGCTTTCATGTGCCACTTATTAAGGATATTTCAGTATCTTCCATTTCTCCTAAAGAGGTTGAATCCAAAAAAAGGTCGAAGGCAGACAAAGTGTTAAGGGGATAACTGCAGTGAGATGGCTCTGCCTTGCTCACCCCGCAAATTAATGTCCTCTTTAAGTGGAAGTGCTATTGGAAATGTGAAAGGATTGCCCGCCATTTGGGGATGAAGTATTTTAGTACCTGAATAAACACCTATCAGTTACACAGCTAAATAGCAGACAAATGAGATGTATTATACACAGTGAAGGCAACCCTGCCTTTCAAAGACAACATTGTCTTTGAAAACTCATTACAGACACATAAATTTAGGTGGGGTGGAGAGGAATAATTCAGTTGCATTTTGAGGCACTCTGTGGTGACAGGCCCTTGTTTTGAGTGGGGAAACAGACCTCCCCCATTGTCACAGATCCAGCTCTGTATAGTTTCCTCCTGCTGAGTAAATCATGCAAGCAACCACACTTACCGTGCCTCACACTTTTATGATTGGATGTGTTTACTGCAAAGCAAACTTCAGTCTTACTGCAGGTCCCAAGAGCATTGGAGAAGTTTTCCCATCTCTGTTCTGCAAGGCCAAGTTAAACCTGCCTGGACTTTTAGAAGCTATGAAACAGGAAGATTTATCTCAAAGGCAATATCGTGGTCCAGTGACTTGGAAATATTTGAAAAATGAACCCAAAGGACAGTGTTCGTGGAGCTGCTCCAAAAATAATAGCATTGCCCATGATATTCCCAACACAGTAGTGTGCAGTGTGAGACAGTTTCAGGGCAAAATTACATTCTCTTCTACAGTGGAGTGACCAGTGTGTTTCCCAACTAATTAATTTGTCAGCCTGTGTATTACATCTATTTCAGAGGTACTGTTGGGATCAGGCGGATTTCAGAAATAAAATTTATATGAAACTAAGGAGCAAAAGCAAAACAAACTCCTGTGGAAAAAACTAGTTGCATTCTTTTAAAATTTCCGAAGGAAACTGGAGCAGACATGAACCATTTCAATTTCAGGTCAATTAGAATAGAAGATTTTGTAAGTAATCCCAGTCTTCAACAGCCTCCATCCAGGGCAGGAAACATGCAAGACAAGTCAGCAAGGAGAAACTGAACAGATACTGTTTATGTTATACTATAGAGATGGACAAGATCTTGTGTCTCCTCCATTCTAATAACCTATGCTGAAGGAAGATCAAAGATGCCTGCACCATTCCTAAAAGGTGGGTGCTTAATTTGTTCTTTAAGAATTTCCTATCAATCCCCCACCAAAAAAAAACAAACCATGCAACAACATCAGTCAATAATTTCTCCCGTTGTTTCACTACCCAGGTCACCAAAAACTGTTCCTATTATCCAGCCAAGGCCAGTTAACTTGTCAGCAGTGTACACGGTCAATACAATTTGTTCTTGTCAAATCTGTCAGCTGTTTTTACCATCTTTGTATGCTCGAGGCACTTATAAATTGGTTATCTAACCACTTGTTCCAGAACCATTCCAGGAATTGGCGTTTCACTGAATAATCTATAATTCCCTGTTTGTTTTGTAAAAGGTACATACTCTGTTTGCTTCTCGCATTATCTGGGACCTGCTCATTTTTTGTGAGTTTTCAAAGATAACTGAATATTTCAGAAAAGTTGAATATCATCAGGCCCTGATGGGTTCAATTACACTTAGTTTATCCAGACATTTTTTAACTTAATTTCTCCCTATTCTGGCTATGTTCCTATTTTCACATTAAATTTAATGTGGTTAAGTATCTGATCAGAAATTAATCTTTCTCTGTGAAGACTGTGAACACTTTGGTACTCTGTGCATTGCCTGTTAAGCAATGAATCTTTACTTTGCCCCTCTTTTGTCTCTAATGTACTTTATCTTGCATATTTTTGCTGCCTTCTTGTTCCAAAATAATGTTAGCACTTTAACCTTCCAGACTTTCTCACTACTTTTAAACTCACTTCTATTTATTTTCCTTATTTCTACTTTTTATGACCCCTTTCTATTTTAGACTCTTAGTAAGTTCAGGTGCAGTTCTAAAGCTCCCCATTTTTAAAGTTATCAGCTGTAAGTTTATCACTATGCATTTGCTGTAGCTCTCATCATTAATTCCCACCTTTCCTCTTGAGCTCTATCTGTTAGATTCCCTACCTCAGAGACTCAAGTCACACTTCTTTTTACTGATCTCTAGGCTTCTCTCATTGTGCCTTTTCCTAAAATTTAGCTCAATTCTCTTCTAGTTTTCACAGCCTCACTGATGATGCATTTGCTAGTTTGTGGGTGACTAAATGGGAGGGTTTTGTTACTGATATTCTTAAACTGGAAACAATGATAGAAAACTGCAGTGTCTTTGTGTTTCAGCTACCAAAATTAAAACTGCTCACAGACAGAGTACATCTATATATATTGTTCAGGTAGAGATTACTGACAGTCTCATAGGATTTTTGAAACCTTCAAGAAACCCTACTTAGAATATCAAAAGACAAATTTAGGTTTTGGCATAGATCAACAGTGATGTTTCCATGTTGTCAGGCCTTAACTGGATCCAAACTATTCACTTTTGCAGGGACCACTCGGGGTAAAAAGGTCTCTGAAAACTCCTTGGACTTCTTGCAGGGTGCATGTCACAACATCAGACTGGCCATCAGTAATGCCAATGAGGTACAGAGAAGAGGAGATAAAGGAAAAGGAGGTTGCACAGAGACAGTGCAGTTAAGTTTATGCAGTTGTTTAAGAATTCATGTAGAAACTAAATAAAAACAAGATGAAAAAAAAAACCCCAAACTTCCAGATTCTGCTATTATTCACAGAAGGAAGTAGAGCTTGCAGAAAGCAAAGCCTGAGCTTGAGTTGTGTCAGCAGATTAATGTCAGTACTATGCCAGTGCTACTCCACGGACCAGTCAGTGATGACAACCCTTTCTTAGCAATGAGAGCCTTTGAATCCTTATCACCAAAATCAGCATTTCTGGCAGCCTGGAAATGTCAGCTGGCATCCAATCTTCACTGATCAGTGAGGCTTCCTTCTGGCTACAACAGCACACAGCAAGAGAGATTCACAGAATCACAGAATCATTAGGTTGAAAAAGACCTTTGAGATCATTGAGTCCAATTGTTCCTGTCCTCTCCTAAACCATATCCCTGAGCACCTCATCTACCTGTCTTTTAAATACATCCAGGGATGGTGACTCAACCACCTCCCTGGGCAGCTTATTCCACATCCTGACAACTCTTTCAGTGAAGAATTTCTTCCTAACGTAGTCTGAATCTGCACTGGTGCAGTATGAGACCATTTCCCCTTGTCCTATCACCTGTCACTTGTCAGAAGAGACCATAACCCACCTCTCTAAAACCTCCTTTCAGATAATTATAGGCAGCAATAAGGTCTCTGCTCAGCCTCCTCTTTTCCAGACTAAACGTCCCCAGTTCCCTCAGCTGCTCCTTATAAGATTTGTTCTCCAGACCCTTTACCAACCTGGTTGCCCTTCTCTGGACTTGCTGCAGGACCTCAATGACTTCAACGGTTGGCTTCATGTGTTGGTTCTTGGAGAGTCCTTCAGTGTGGATGTTACAGAAAACACTTGCCACTGCCAAGAGCATGGTCTTTTGATAGGGTTCAGAGTTAGTCTCTTATGGAAGCATTCCTGCAGGCTAAAGTATGTTCAATGGCATTAGTCTCCCTTCTTTTTCCATGTGGTCAGTACAGAGAGAAAAGCTTTCTGAAGTTCTAAACCATCTTCTGGAGGAAAGTATTTCTCTTCAACCTAAGCAGATGGCAGCAGGCTACAGTATGGGAGTGCTTGTGTGAAAATATTATGGTCGTAGCAAGTACTGTCACTATTATTTGAAAACACGAGACATTTTATATTGGTGAGCAGCTGCTTGTGAAAGTATTTCCTCCCTGTAGTATAATGCATGCTCACTGTTCTGCAGAAAGGCATTCAAAAGCCTCCATGGTGCAAAAAGATTCTAATATAATACAGGCTACTCAGTTACTTCCGGCCTCCAGAACACAAGTTCCCACACTGTCTGTTTGAGGAACAGTACAGAGCCATCGTCATCTTTCATATTTAGCCTCCAGAGACCTACCCGCGTTTCCCCCTCTTACTGTGTCAGTTCTCCTCCCACTACAGGGGTACAATACTAATTGGAAAAACTGACATACTCTGTCACACCCTTTAGTGAATAATCTTTAAAGAGGAAAATGTTACATTAAGATAGTTGCTTGATTTTTCTATCAAAAAAAGAAAAAAAAATCCTAAACACTCCTACTTCAATAACAAGATCTCATTATCTCTCCTGAAAGTTGCTTATTTTTAAAAGTGATGGCTTGGGGATATTAAGAAATCTACTCAAAAGCCCCCAAAACTTAAGGAATACCCAGGTCACCACTCTTGTGGTACATATCAGTCCAATTATCTGCTTCCTCTTAGGGAGATCATGGATTAATATTACCATCATATACCTACTGTGAGCAAAGCAGCCTGAACTCATGACACGATGATGACTAAAGACAACCAGAAAATGCTTCTTTTTTGTCCGTGGTAAGGTCTTCTCATTTCTGGAATGAATGATCTGCATCTGCATGATTGAGACAACAGTTCTCTACACAGGAGGCAAATCATTAAAACAGTATGAAGATGTCTTATATGTTGAAAAGCCTGAGCCCCTACTAAGTTCACGTTCTGCTTTTGGTTTTGTTTGACTCCTGTATGTAATTTTCTCACCTTTTACTCAAAGGGTAGTATCTTCCACCTGGCAAAAATTTCCCTCTCCAGCATTTCTATTTTTAATTAATTGCATGGCCAACTCAGGGAGCAGCCTGTGCTCTCTGCAAGAAAAGCTCATCGCTTCTGGGCAACAAAAAACCAGAACCACCTCTGAGCCCCAGACCTTGCTCTGCCTTTTGAATGCCATTTTGATAAGAAAAATGGCCCCCTCACACGTCACTACTATGAAGTGCATGCTGCGTCATACAGCAAGGGACATAGCCGCACTGATAATGAAAACTAGCAGAGCCCATGATTCTTTGCAGTCAATGAACATAAATTTTGCAAGTTATGCCTTACTGAGCAAGATCTGTAGGAGAGCTACAGGAAATATATCCATAACTCTCAGTTATTCCCAGAGAGCACGGTATTTTGTATAGGCCTAATTTGATCCTACTGTATGTACTGGAGAGGGAGCGATTGACTTATACCGTTGAAGAATATGGAAACAGCAGAGTAATGACAGGGTAGCTATATAACCTTCTTGTGCTTTGTGATGATCAGAATTAAACAACTTCCTTCTATTGCATTTGATTACTATGAAACAATTATAAATCACCATGAATATGACAAGTACATAGCATACATTGATTCTTCTGGCGTGCTTTCCAAAAATTTCTCCCTGCTGAATATAAAAGGAGCAAGGTCTGGCTGTGCTGGATAGCTGACCATGTACACTCTTATCACGCCCAAGCAGTTACACAAGATGACAGGCAAGTGATCGAGCTGGGAATTCATCACAAGCCACCTGAATACAGCATCCAGCACTTTGAAAAGACAATTTTGCAGATGGAGCGCCAATAAGAATTTTTTGGGTTTTTTTTAATACAAAATGATAATGCCAATAGCCACAATGCTAACCCTATAATAAAACTCCTGGAAGATAAATTATGTGAACGTAGGTCCAACATACCTGTAACCTTTCTTAACCCATACACAGATTCCACCTAGGATCAAATATTTTGACAGACCTTGTGGTTGTGGGTAAAGTATTGTAAGTCATAGAAAAGCATTTGCCTTGCTAAGTGACGTGAAGAAGCCTGTTCTCCCAACTGCTATTAGGCAGGTGCTGCTGAAAGACAGACTAACTCTGCATTAAGTGTGAATTAATAGGTGGGACTGCTGAAAGACAAAAACATTACAGCATTAAAGGACAAAAATGACTGGTTTTAGTAAATGCAGTGATTTCTGACATTTACTGTATTTTTTTTTCTGTAATGGGAAGGAAATGTAAAAAAATTATATACCACAAATGTTGCAACAATAATAGCAGCATGTCTAAATATATTTTTAAAATGTGAAATGATAAACAGGATGGCATACTCAACAAATCAGCTTATCTCTACAGAACATATGGATCATAGAGACTATTCACTGCAACATGATCATTTTGCTTAAATAGTATGCAGTGATTATCCATGCTTGAAAATAAACAGGAGAGGGGAGGCAGATGCATTGAGAAACAGATAAACTGTCTTTTTAACTATATGGATAATAAGGAGAAAAGTTAAAATCAAAGGAAAGCTCTCTCACACCCAAATTACTGATTGGATTGGATTGGATTGAAATCACATATTAATTTCTGCTTTAAAAAAACCATGTCAGAAAAGGACGGAGACAGACTCTTCTCAGTAATGGCCAGTGATAGGACAACGGGCAATGGGTCGAAGACGGAGCATAGGAAGTTCTATGTGAATGTAAGGAAAATCTTTTTCACTGTGAGGGTGACAGAGCACTGGAACAGGCTACCCAGATTGGTTGTGGAGTCTCCGTCTCTGGAGACATTCAAGATCAATCTGGACACGTTCCTGTGTGATTCAATCTAGGTGATCCTGCTCAGGCAGGGGGGTTGGACTAGATGATCTTTTGAGGTCCCTTCCAACTCCTAACATTCTGTGATTCTGTGATTCTGGGAAGTAAGTATGCCCTCGGCTCTTCGACAAAACATCTCCTTCAGCAGGATCCATCCTAGACTGACCTGAGTTTGTTAGTAGCAGTAGTAACACCATACCACCAGGGTTATTTCATGCTTAAGTCAGCATGAAACTCCATTCAGGCAGTAAAACTAAGGAGAAAAGCTTTGCTTCCCTTCCAGTGATACTTAGGTAACAGTGGACTGTCTGAGGAAAGGATCAAGATTTTGTATGTTCCACAAAACTAGTGGTTTCTAGTGATTGTGGTTCCAGGTAAAAAGAGCAAAGAGGACAAAGGCCAGATGTAGCCCGGTCTGAGGCTCTCACTAGTGCTATGAAACCAAACCCTCTGCTCCAAGTGCAAAAGGCTAATTGAGCTCCTCCAGGCAACAGCAGTGCTTATCAGAGCTAATTTATTTTATGGTATATTATTGCTGATAGCACCTCAGCTACCAGGAAAAGTGCTGGAAATCTTTTCATTTTTGTGAAATGACATTTTGTCTTATGCAAAGGGAAGTGTTTGCACTTGCTGAGGCTTCATGCTCTGCTGAAGGAGCAGAACCTCCAGCCCCTCTGGAGAGGGTGTCTATGGTTTGTTTGGTCCTGGTGAGGATTTTGGTTTTAGGGCCATTAAGCCTTGAGGAGAAAAACTGGCTGTATGCTGCATTAGGAGCAAACATGTTCATTCCCTCCCCACTGTTCTTTCCTTCTCCTGACATCTCTGTCAGGCTGCTACGTCCTGTAGCAGACTGTGATGCCCTGCCCTTAGTTCAAAAGCGCACATAAAGTCACTGTATATAAAAGGTGATCTGTGATAAGGACTAAATAAGGACTTCAATTGAGTTTGGTGATGGAGCTAATCTGATTGAAGAAAACATCTTCCCGGTTGTCTAGGAAAGGTCTGCATGATGTAATTTTGCACTAGCTTGCCAAGGAAATACAGTTAGTTGATCCTGGACTGTCATGGGGAATATTTGTAAAGTTGACAGCCTCTATGTATACCAGAGCTGCTTTATGCTAGCAGAGTTGTTTCACGTTAGGCACAGTTTCTAAGCCAATTTTCTTAAGCTGATGCAAGAAGTTGCATGAATAGTCTTTCTCCTATTAAAAAATAAAAGGCTTAAAATATCCCATTTTAAATTAGTCAAGCAAGAAAGAAAAGTTCAGTTAAATTAAACCAAGCTACAGGTCTATTCCTGGATAATCTCTTATTGGATTCAGTTGGATATGGTTGGACCTGATGATCTTAAAGGTCTTTTCCAACCTAAATGATTTTATGATTCTATATTTGATCAGAGAAAACATTTGAATCCTCCAGTAACTTTCCCTGATATTTAGGTGCCGTCAAACTGTATCATTCTAGACACTTCTCTCCTCCCCTACCAAATGTAGACTTCATCAGGAGAACTAAATGAGAAACTTTTATTCCAGTGAAGAAAATATTTTTCTTGTGCATCTATCTGTTTAGTTGTTTAATATTAAAATTGGAGTTTCTATTAAGTAAGTCAGAGAGGCATGATCCTTTCACCTATGTCGTGACCTCTTCAGCAAGTTTGGGATCTCTCTTCTTCAAAATCAAATACTAATACTGTTACATTTTGATTTTGTATGGATCACTTTTATACCTGCATTACTGTTAGAATTCTGTTAACACCCACGATCTCCAAAATACCCATGAATTCTGTAATAAGGTAAATGTATATAAAGTGTTTTATTTTTTAATTTTTATCGTGTGTCCACTGAAGAGCTCAGATATTAGCCTTTTATAAAGAATACTGTGTGAACTATGAACAAAATTATTTCATGCTTTTATTCACTTCATCCTCAAATTTCTACTCTCATTTACATCTGAGCCCTGCTGGGCAAACAGAAAGACATAAAAGAAATTCAGGAAAAATTCCTTAAAGATGCACTTTCTTTCTCTCCCTACGTAATGACTCAAATATTGTTTTCCAGAAAGAGCAAAAAGAAAGTAAAATCGAAGTCATACAATCTGTCAATGAAACATGTATCCTGTCTTCTCAACAGCTACTACTTACCAATGCCAGTTCGCATCATTTAGAAGCCATTTGGAAGTAGCTGTTTTAATTAATCAATTAAAAAGATCCCTTCTGGCAGCTTTGCAGTACATCCAGCAACCATTTTCAGGAAGCCAGTCTTGACACAAAGAATTACAGAGGAAAAGGTCCCTGCATCTGCCACAGCCAAATGGTGATGGCTCAGCCTCAATGAAGAGAGAAGTATGTGCTGGGCAGGATGGCCAGCTGCTGTGGTCCACAGGGGATTTTCTCTTCTGCATTGCATTAGAGATTACTACAATAGCATGCTTTGACCCATAAAGGCTGGTTTATTCTCACTCAGTTCAGACATGAGAGGTTATTATGAACATGCTACAGTCGAGATATCAGAGCACTCTGAAGGAGTGCTCTATTTAGTCTATTTACTGTTTACTCTAGTAGGAAGCAAGAATCTTGTGAACCCTAGAATCTAGAACCTAAACAAAACTTTATGGTTTAGTCTCAACATGACCCTATGGTTTTGCTTGTTCAGAAGAATGAGCTATATAACCCGCCAGTCCTTTGACACTGGCCTTAGCAGTCCTCAGAAATCTGATTTTTTTTTTTTAAGAAGCAATGCTAAGAAGATAAACACAGTACTAATTGGAGCAGTATTTGCCTAACAAATGGAGGGTGAACATCTGAGCTAAAAGGTCGTGGTGCTGCCTGTCATATTCAACTGCTGAGAAAGGGCTGGTATCAGGAAAACACTTTGGTTCACCCTCAGCTTCCAGCTTGGTTGGCAGCTGCTCAGTGTGTTTGAGGAGCAGTCAGGAGTTGAATGTGTTCATCGCTAATGAGATGGTTGTTGTCAAATACTTAACCTTATCAAGGTCAGAAGAGATGACTAGCAGCCTTCCTTCTCACCTGCCACCACAGGTGGGTAATATGGAGACAACATGTTTGTGCTGCTGCTGTTGCTACACTTAGGAGTGGCCTGAGAGTTTTCATGCTGGCCTCACAAAACTGTTTCCACTATAAACAGAGAAAGGCATGGGACATGACCTCCCAGAGCTTCCTGTGGCCATTACCCTCATTTTTGATCTGTGAAGCTGCTGGAACTGATGTAACAGACCCTTGAGAAATTGAAAAGCACCACCATTGAAGTAGTGGAGGACCAACATTCAAAAGACACCCACAAAAAGCCACAGTATTCAGCTATAGTTGAACTCTGCTATGACCTTGTATGGCATAGTCTTAGGTACTGGAAGGAAGACCATGGAGTGCAAAACTCACCCTGGGTAATCTGAGCTGCATGAGGAACATCTTATACCAGGCATCTCGCACAGGTGGTGAGTGACCTCTTGGCTGGACCAGGGCCAGAGCACTCAAGACCTTGACAAACTGAGCTTGCTTTATCAAAAATATCATTCAGATCTTTGGTAGTTTCTGAGAAGAGCAACGGGGAATCCAGGGTATAAGCTAACAGGGATGATACTGAGGTCAGACAGGCCTGCTGATGAAGACCTGCGAGGAAGGGGGACCACAGGATACACCAGTTGCTGGTGCAGTGTCTGCAACTGCCCAGGGTGCTGCATAGCTGTGGAGCTGGATGGCTGTGCTGACCACAGGCCTCAGGGTGTTGTATCACAGCAGGAAGGGAGGAACAGCTGAGTCGCATTGGCTTTCCACAGCCTTCCAAGTAGAGGATCAGAATTCTAGATTTATTATAGTGGTGCTATATTATAAAAATTCAGTAAGGACTTTAAAAATCTTTAGTAAAGCTGCACCTACTGACCTTACGAGGCTGTGACAGTGTAAAGAAGCCGCAAGCAAGCCAATGGCTCTTTGAAAAGCTTCAGTTTTACCACTTTGCTCATAATCACAGTTACAATTGTGAATACTTCAAAGCCATCAATAAAATACAGCCAGTTAAAATCATATTAAATATCTGCTGTTTAGATCAATAGTCAGCTTCTCTAGTCATCTGGCAGGATTACTCTTATCCCACAAATCCCCGCTCTCGTGCAGGACAGCAGAGCTGCAGAAGACAGGCTATAGGATCTCTACCTGTTTTATTTAGGACCACCATGCAGATTTAAAATGCACAGTGTGTCCAGTACACAGTGTCACTGCCGTGCACTGTGAAGAGCAGTGGGGAGCACCTGCTCAGCCATCGCTGCTAAGGAGATGTGGACATCCGCCTCCCAGCTGCACCAACAACAGACTGTTTTCTTTTACAGCCCAATCTGGAACCAACCATCAGCACACTTGTGCAAACATCTAAATCTGGTCAATTAACTTTGTGTATGACAACAGAGCATAACATCTGCCCAGAGCTGTAACCATGCTGTACATCTACCTGCAGAATTTGCCTCTGTTTCCCACTTTGCCTCATCACCATTACAGCCCTGTGGCTCTGTGTCACTGACGTCCTCCTTGCATGACAGAGGACATCCACCACACGTGTGGCACAGCTCCAGACCCCATGGCTTAGTTGAAATCTTTTCAATAAAATTCTTTGAGGAGACAGTGTCAAGCCCTTGCCTCATTGACAGATGACTCAACTATATCACGGATTTTAGCAAAGGCAATCGATGGTTTTACATTGTTATATAAAGCATAGGGATTTTGTTTTAATGCATGCATGCAGGTAAAATGGGGAAGTAGCTTTAGGAAAGGATACTGACCTGCTCAATTACAGAAGCCATTTTTAAACTTCACAGATAAATGTACAAAAATGTACCCAACCCTCGGCCATCTTTCTCTCTTAAGTATTTATTATTATCTGCCTAGAAAAAGAATTTCCATCTTATGCTTCCCTGAATATCTGAATTAAAATCTCCAGAAGTTTTCTAATTCCACATACTTTGTGCAGATCACAGCAACACTGTTGCCTGATCTAATCTGTTTCCCAGGCAGCTTGCTTTCAAACAATTAGCTACATCAGGATTTCTCCATAGCGAATCAATTGTTGATACCTTTGACTCAGCCAGATATAAGTTACAGCACGATGACATGCCTCTCAAAACAAATCACGAAAAAGGCAAGTGGCTGTTACAGCAAGCCTCTCAAAAATAAATTATGGTTTCCATATGATGTAGCTCTTTGATTCTGAATTTCTATATCCTTTATCCTTTCAGTATATTCCCCAAATATATAATAAGACAGACATGCTCCAATGGCTCTTCTTTGGTAATCTGTAATTTCTTGCAAAATTCCTTTGAAGTTGGTACTAATCAAAGTGAGGAAGATTGTCCAGCCTGGTTGCAATGCAAGTAAGCATTAGAAAAAAAATAAAAATAAAAAAAGGAAATACAACAGGAAAATAAATAGTAAATACAACAGTAATTTAAATAACAGCAAAGTAAGACTTCATGCAACCTATGTTGCATGACCAATTCAGGCCAATCTTAGTAGGATCATAAACTTCAACAGTGATACATTTGGGCAGGGAAGGAAGCAGTATATAAAAGAAGCAAGTAAAGAAAAAAAGCTGTGCTTTCTGAATACGTATTGTTCAACATATATATTCTTCCACTAATTTGCCCAAATACTATATTTTCCTCTTTTAAGAGAAATCCTTATGAAGCTAATTCTGTAAGACTTCTGGAGCCATGTGCCACTGAAAGGATCCATTGAAGTACTCCCCCTATTTCATGACGCTACCCCTGAAGTGAAGAAACCCACCCCTAAATTGAAGCAGGAGCCCTTGTGATGGTGGCAGGCTTGTTCATCTCATGTGATGCTAAGTGTACAGAGAAAAGTGGAGGTTAAAACATGGATTACAACTAATCCAGCTATCACAGTTTAACGAGTTACTGCTAATTAGCTTGAGTCCTCATGGCTGTTAACTTTCATTCTTTGACTAACACAAATGTAACATTAACTTTTACCTGTTTCCATTATGTTTCAATATTTATAAACAAATAGAACCACTTCTCATGAGTAATCCTATGACTAAGTTTTGAATAAAGTGAGTGTGATGCCCCCCCACCATTTAAAGTTTTCAAGCAGTTACTGGCAAACACATTACCAGCTGAAGGCCGTAAACATCTGTACAGTGCTACTAGGTATCCTGGAGGGAAATCTAATCTTTTTGTTCTGATTGGTCCAAGAAAACTTATGATTTTTTCCTCTAGTGATTTTACTGTGGAGATTTTATGAACTTGAGAAAAGAACTGCAGGAAGGCTGGGAATGTTTCTCAGTAGTCATCTGAGTTTGCTTCTGTGCTCACTGCAGAGGAGCTGAGTTATCAGCACGACTGCAAGTGTTCTATAGGGGTCAGTCACTGCCTCTGAAGAGTCAACTGCATGCACTGAAAGTGCCTCTGCATATTGATGAGAAATTGCAGTGTATGGACCACATAGCAAAAGCCAAGGCTGAGTTTCCATTGAAGACATTCACATTAATGCCACAGTTTGCTTTTACCAAACAAGATATCACACACAGCCCTGCACTCACAAAGAGAGGAGACACAGTTCAAAGACTGAAAATAGATACTTCTTTTAAAACATTTTCTCTATTTTTATTTGTTTTTCCTGATGGTTGCTACAAGCAAAGGAGGTATTCAGAAATGTAACCGCACGATACAGACACAGGCAGCAAACTAAGTTGATGGCATGAAAGGTGTATCTGAGAACACAGAGTTGACAGAATCAGAGTCGGATTTTGTTCGAGTAGTTTTTAAGATGCTCTCAGCAATAATATTGTCATTGGGAAACAGTTTTACTTTCCCGTTCTGGCTGTGTTTTGGTTCGTGCACGGGTTCCAGGAAAACCACCCGCTTACCAGAGCTTGCCTTCTTCTCATCAGCTGGCAGCTCTTGAGGTGGTGTGGAATTCAGTATGGATGAGTGGGCACTGCTTTGGTTCAGCTTCCTCTTCCTCCTCTTTGCCTTACATTGACATGGACAGGGGGTCAGATAGAGATACAGCAGTACTAAAACAATACTGGCTACACAGGCAGCAAGGGTGGTAAAAGCTGTATTAAATGCTTCATGAGCGTGGGACCTGTTCACTGTGAAATTGCTAACATTTATTCTAACCTCTATGGTTTCATTTAATAGTCTTTTCTTATTTATTGCGATGCAGGAATACAGCCCTGAGTCCTCTAGCTGGGCATCTGTTATCTCCAGGCTGCCGTTACGAAACACCTTGAAGTTGCCGGTCTCCCTGTCTGGCTCCAGCAATCGATTGTCCGGACTAACCCAAACAAAATGTGTGCCTGCATCACTTATTCTGCTGTCACAGTGTACAATCAGCCTATCACCAACCTGGGCATCGTGAATAAACCCAAAGGCTTGGAAAGAGCTGTTGACAGTGCTTTCAGAGCAATTCAGAAAGTTGTCGTGCAGTAAAGGCAGTTTGTTGTAACCTCTTGGGTCTGATCGCAACAAACAGGTATACTCATTTTTGAAGTCCACCACTGAGCTGAAGTGCCTCTGATACCAGAAGATTAGCATGGAGTACAGTGTACAGTCACAATACAATGGGTTGCCATGAAGATAAATTCCACTAAGATGTTTGGCTGGCACTGAACTCAGGCGCTGAACAGGCATCAACTGGATGTGATTAAAAGAAATGTCCAGCAGTATGAGATCTGTCAGTTTATGTTTTCCAGTGTACAAGTCCAGTGGGAAGTGCGAGAGCAAGTTATAACTTAAGTACAGTTTCTGCAATTTGTACAATCCTCCGAAGGCTGAAGACTCGATCTGTGTTATCTGATTGTTGTACAGCAGCAGAACCTCAAGTGCCCTTAGCTCCTGAAACACGGGGCTGCCCAGTGTCTTCAGGCTGTTGGATGACAAATCTAGGTACTTCAGATTCGGAGTTGTGGAAAAGCTGCCGGTGATAATGCTGCTAATGCTGTTATGATTGATTATTAAAGTGTTCAGTTTCTCAAACAGCACTGGGACCCATTCAGGCTCCAAAAACCCAATTCTGTTATAACTCAGATCCAGCCTTTTCATACACTTATAAAGATTTCCTGGCACCCGAGAGAGGTTCTTATTGGTGCAGCTTACAATATCACTGGCACAGATGCAGGCTGTTGGACACATCCCTGGGGCGCTGCCACAAACGCTCACTGTGAAGACCAAGAGGCATGCCAGTCCTTTGCAGTTCGCTCTAATAACTCCAAGTTGAGTAGAAATCGTCCACCAGTTTAAAGACATTGTCACTGTCTCTTAGCTGTCTCCCAGTGCTCCTTGCCAGAGATTATACGAGCAGTTGGCTTTGCGCTAATCGCTGTCAAAAGAGGGACACAGAGGTACAGCGTGTTAACATTTCTGAATCACACCCTGTCTGATTTCTTATGCATGACTTCTGAAAAATACAGGGAATTAATCCCTAATGTTTCATACGATTAATTACAAAATCTAGTTGTTCTTACGTGATGTAAGCTTAACACTGGTTTTGTGTAAACATGGAAATCCTGTGCTCCTGTAAATATCCACACTACAGATATGATATATTTTTTCTTCTAAAACAACACAACTATTCTTCAGGCTTGGACTGAGGAATACAATTTCTGACAGTTCATTAAAAGAATGAATCAGAAATGTTCCTCTGTGGAACATGACTGGGCAATGGCATCTTCTACCTGTTTCTAAACCACCTCATACAGAAAACTCCTGGTACAGGAAAGAAAATCTCATCCAGAAATGCAATTTTCTTGTCTAGTGGGGAGCAGTTACAACACGTGTTTCTTCCCAATCAGAAAATGTCACACATTTTCAAGCAAAGAATTTTCTCAGACTACTTAGCTCTAAATGTCATATGCATTTCTTTCACCTGGGTTTTTTTTTAATTATTATTTTTTATTTCAGTAACTGATAGATTAGGTAGCAACAGCCTATTTTCAAAGTTATTCAAGGCGTCCAATCAGAATATTTTGTATTTTGCCACTTCTACCTTTGCCAAAATAACCATCGAGGAGGAAATTTTCTATGCCTGGTGCCTACCTCAGGCACAAGGTTTTGGACCTTTCAGTAAGAATGAGTCAGACACTTCTCAAAACTTAAAGGGGGGGGTGGGGCAGAAATTACTCATACTTAAATAGTAAGAGCAAAACCATCATATTCTTTCCTGGGAATATTTTAGCGTCACTATGATTTGAAGCAGTGAGTAAACATTTGTCAGGGTAGAGATAGCCTAGGGAATCCAAGGCATATGCTTTTTGCCATCTCCTAAGAAAATATACACATACTTAGCAGTATGTACATTTCTGCTCACTTTTGTTCTCCCCAGATATCTGTTAAGGGTTTGTCACTAAATTCCCTAGTGAATCCACATGGACTGATTATCCCCACCTCTTCACAGCTCACATGCAGCATTCAGCCTCAACGTATTAACCTGAGTTCTGCAGTGTCACCCAGCCGCTGGTGCAGTATCTGAGCAGGCCAGACCTCGCAGCGTCTGCTCTGCACCACTGATAGTGCAACCGGGAGACTGCCTGCCTGTGGGCAGCGGGGAGGAGGAGAGAAACAACCTCTGATGGAAAGCAGCAGAATAAGAGAAGTGGTATTCTTCTGATGAGGCAAGATGGATGAAGAGAGAATGAATCCCAAATGCAAAACACTAAAATCAAGACCTAAAGAGTGAGGACAGTGGGGTAGAGAAGCATCCAAAGAAGGAGAGAAAGTGGAAAAGAAGGATAACAGATGCATAGGGGAGAAAGGGCTAGGATCCCCCTTCCAGGGGAGAAGGATGCTGATGGTGCAGCATCACCACTACTAATGAAGCAACTGAGGAGGAGGTATTTTAAAGATGCAGAAGCCAGTTAAGGCATGTAAGACTGGAAAAGCAGATGGATAGGGTGCAAAGGGCAAGAAGAGGGTTAAGCAGAAGAGAGGCAGGAGTTTCAGGAGGTGAACCTTAGAACATACTTCTCATTCATTTGCATCTACTACTTATGAATCTCAGTTTAATGATGTAATTAATTAATATATGTGAAATACGCTAATTTCCACTCTCCCCCAGTTCCTTATTCCCCTTTTCTCTAAACCACTGCCAATCTTGCAGGCTGCTGACTTCTGCTGACAAATCTTCCACAACTAAGTCAGGTGGTAAAGGATGTGCTATGAAACTAAAGAGATGAACCTCCAAATGACCCATTAAAAGAAGAAATATGAAGGCAGCAGCATAGGAGAATTCACCTTTCACATGGATTTTTATTACAATGTCTTTAAATGTATGTATTCCCCAAAACTATATTAAGAGAACAGTGAGACTGCCAGGTCAAGTGCTCAAAAATTTACAAAAGTGTCAGAATTAAGGTTTTTTTTTTCCATTTTACATGTTATATACAGTTACATGATTGTTTGGGTTTTTTTTTCCCTTAAACCACTGCACAAAAAACTGTGCAGAGGATCTAAGGAAGCGCAGAGAAAACAAAGGGCAATTACATCAAGAGCTCTGCAAACGCCTATACCTGAGAACTGCAGCATATTCTAGCCTCTGCCACAGAATTCTTGTGGCATTAGACAAATTACGTGAACTGGCGATTGTTAGAAAAATAACGAACGGATTACAGCTTGACACAGAAAATAAGGGACCTTTATTCGTTATTAAGTTTGGGAAGGACTGATCAGAAGAAGCACTGAGATGAGAGTCAAAATCCTGACTGTAGCCAGCACTTCTGACGATCAGAAGTGCTTCCCTGCCTTTGAAAGTGATACAGCAACATGATCTTAACTATAGGAATTTTATAAAAATAAATACATTGATTAGAAAAAAACCTAACTCCCTTAGCATCAAGATTCATGAAGACTTTTTAGCTTTTATTGAAGTGTCTAACTACATGGGGGTTTCAGTGGGAAGTTGGAACCCTGAGGATTTTTTTTTTTTATGAATCTGAAGCACATAACATTCGGTTTTATTGTTAGCTAGCTAGTCTATGGCAACAATTAATAGATGCTTGCTCTTCTAGAGGGCAAGACATATTAAAACATTATAGAAATTTCCATCACAGAATAATTCTGTACCTTGGTGTGGATTTATATGGTTTGTACATAAGGTACAATGGAAACACACTGACAGATTAAAAAAAAAAAATGGAATAACTCCTCATTTAGTCTGCATAATGCATAAAGCAAGGGATCGGAAAATGACATGCTGTAAAACTGTGAGCATAAAAACAGAGTTATAAAGCATCCCCAAAATGGGAGACAAACCACTGTTAAGTTGCCTTTACCACTAATACTTGAACACCAGATTCTGCAACCTATGCAGCCCAATTTTTAATGTAACTGCACTTGCAAAAAGATGAATGACACATTCAAAAATCAAATCCCATGTTGAATAGAGTTGTGAACCCAGAAGTACTCCAAATGGTACACACTAGGTCAGCGATCAATCTTGGAAAGGTTTTCATATTTAATACACTAAGTAGCCTCACAAGTTTGTCTCTGTCCATATCTACAACTACTTCACCAGATATTCTGAGTGGTCTGCAACCATATTCACAGGGCAGATCAGCAGTGGTGTAAATCAGTGTAATACCTTTGAGTTCTAAGTATCAAAAATAATTTGCAAGGACTGAAAACGGGGATGAGTATTTCCAAATCTCATTGAAGTTGCCTAATGCAAACAGTTTCACCTAACTTGTGCTGCCTGGCAAGGCAAATCCAAATTATAAACATCATAAACATGCCGTGGACACACAGGACCATGTGGAGTGTACCCTGAAAAAGTACAAACCTTCCTTGCCATACCAAACTCACAGTGCAGTACCTACACTATATGTCATATATGTCGCATTCCCAGTAGGTTCCTCACCCTTTTTGGGAATAGGACTGTTGAGTTGCAACTTTCTCCTCAACCTGTGTTCCCCAAAACTTCTGCAGAAATTACACAGAATGGTCGGCAAAGCCAAGCACACTCAGCACATATTTATAAACACTGTGACCATTTGAACTTCTTCAAAATGATTGCATAAACATTCCTGGGTCAGTAATGAGTATGTGAAGTGGCAAGGAAGAACAAAGCCTATAAATAGCCTTTTATTTAAAAGCAGTGTTTTGTTTCTTTCCAGTAACACTACTTCAGGACTCCAAAATATACTATTTTACAAATTTCAATATTACATATTTTCTCAAGAGAAATTTTGCTACTAAATACTATCAGCTAACATGCCAACAGACTATGGCTAAGTACTTCACCATAGTTTTTGAATGAGCTGGGTAAATAGCTTTTTTGATTTACAGTAAAGTGATGGGCATGGTTGAGAGTTTTGTACTTGAATTCTTCTCAGAGAAATAATTGCTTTGTGGGGTTAAAGTGTGATATTTTAAATTCACTGCCAAAAACGTAGTACTCCTGAGATTAATCATCTGTGCAGTAATGGTGTACATACTTATTAACTGTTTAAGGAGCAACACAGGACATATATCCTCTGTAGCAAGTAACAGCTCAATTGATGACAACAGATCAACACCTTGAGAAGTTGAGGATTTGGCTCTTGTCTTTTCAATGTGTGTATTTCTTGTTTTCCTGTTTGGTTTGCTTTGTTAGTTTTTTTTTTTGGGGGGGTGGGTGGTATTTTTTTGTTTGTTTGTTTGTTTCATTTGGATTTTTAATAATGAACATCTATAGCTGCTTATGGAAAAGGTGAGTGCTGGACAACCATAAACCATCAGCTACCACTGCAAGATCAGCTAATGTCCTGAACACTCATTTCCACTTTCTCTGGGCTCTCTCTCCCAGTAAATGTTACATTAACAATCTCTACACCAGCTTTCTCTTCTCCTGTAAGCACCTTCAGGCTTTTCTTCCTGGGAAACTTGCACACCCAGCTACTTCTCCCAATTCATTTAAGACTTTGCTAAAAAATCCTCGTGTGGCACATCTCTTAATTTAAGCAGTGAATTAGACCGGAGGTCAGAAGTCGCCTGAATGCTTTTGCAAATGTTACCATTAGTTTTTTCAGTGTTAAACTGAATGGATAAATGCTTTACAGTAGGAATAATGCCTTCCAGTAAAATGGTGATGCAAATAGTCCCACATCTGGCTGGCACTTTCTGCACAGTGAAAATGCAAACATTTCCACACAAATCCCTGTACTACTGCAGGAATGCTGCTGAGCCTCTAGAGACCTCAAACACTAGAAAATATTAAGATATTTTCAACTCCTTCCCTCCTGACACATCTCCTGTGACTGTCTCCTCTGACTCCTCTGTCCCTCAGTCTCGGCCAGCCTACAAGTCACTCATGCATCTTGGCACCTTCCCTGTTTTTCTGTGTCTGTGTGTATACATGGGATGCTGTCAGAGGGATTATCCCTACAGTGGCCACCTCACACCAGTCTCCAGGCTGCTTTTAGCACTCCTGAAAGGAAATGTCGCTCTCTGCATCAAATCTGCCTGACAGCTGTGCTCAGCATTTCTGACTGAGCAGATCTGGATTACTCAGGCATCGTAATTCAGAGATTTAGTGAACACAATGGATCAGAGACTAGGGACTGTAGACGAGCTACATCTGGGTGTTGTCTTGATACACTGGACTAAATCCCTGAATTGGGCTAAGCTGGGCTTGATGCAGGACCTAACAGTGATGAAAAAATGGCCTTACATCACCTTACATCAGCAAGCTGACCCTGAGGTCAGTCCGGCAAAAGAAGTGGTCTCGCTAGCCAGGCCAGACCTCAATAGCACTGAATTAGAGATGAATTTGTCCTAGTAACCTTAGCCAGCTAAAACTATGGTCTCCCACTCACCTCTCACTAAAGATTTTTTTTCTTTTTTGAGACAGATTTATTTATTAATTTACACTCACTAGTGTAAATTAATAAATAAATCTATCACCCAGTTGCTCATCTGTGTCTCAGCTTAAAGAAAGCTGAGACACAGATGAGCAACTGGGTGATGTACCACAGAGCCGGCACTGGACTAATGATCAGCAGTCTGTCTACAGCAGTACCAGTCGTATGAAGTCAACACTCTACAGTTCTTACCCCTCTTGAGAAAGTACAGGGAAACATTCACCAGTGAAACAACAAACACGGGTTTGCCGTGTTAACTCTGCAAATCAAGCTGCACCCCAGCTTCAACCTTGCAAACGGCTTCAGTTGCTAAGGAGATCAGCAAACTATTAAGAAAAAATGCAACGGTAAGCGGCAGTGCCTGTTACACTACCAGCAATCAGTCGCCAAGCAATGCCAGATCTTATGAAAGTTTAGTTGCCCAGCGTAGGATCCTCACCGCCTCCGAAAGCTTCTCTGCCGGGCTAAACTTCAGCGAAACCCCCTTGATTAACGATGAGGGGCGGGAAAGGGGTGGTGGTGGTGGGGATATTAACAACCTCCCGAATGGGGATTTGTCAGCTGCAGCCCTCAGATCCCCACCGGGGGTTGGCAGAGGATAAAGTTTCGGCGAGACCGGTAGCCGAGCGGGCTAAGCCAGCATCGCTCCGGGGGCACCGACTGGCACCGCGACGTGCCCTCGCATCACCCACCCACCGGCGGGGTCTCTCACTGCCTTCCCCGGGCAGGCTCGGCCACAGCATCTCCACGCTGAGGTGCAGGTAAGCAGAGACCGGGTCTCCACCGCCTGCTGCGGGGCTGCACTCCCCGCCGGGGACAGGGACTTGGTTCGGACGGGCTCGCAACGGAGGCGAGGAAGCCCGTCTCAGCCCGGGCTTCCTACCCCTCCGCACCCAGCCCGCCCGCCATTACTCGGGCTACCGGGGGGAGAAGCCTGCTCCGCTACCCCGCCGGGCAGCATTACCTGGAACTCCCAGCGGCTGCTTCATGTCCGAGGAGCGTGATGCCGGCCCCCCCGCCGCCGCCGCCAGCCCCGGCCCCGCATGCTCCGCTCCGCTCCGCCGCCGCCGGGGGTAGTTGGGGGCCACCAAAAGCGCTGCGGCGGCTCCGCTGCGCTCCCCCGCGGGCGCAAGGCAGTGCTGGCCCGCTGCCCACTCCCAACCCCTTCCCGGGGGTGGAGCGGAGGCCCCGGAGCCCGGTACCGGTGGCGAGTGAGGAGGGAAGGCGGTAGACTCCTGGTCACGGCGGCGTCGGGGTTTTTATCCCCCCTCCTGCCTCCGCCCTCCCGGTCCTCCCCGCCGCACAGCGCCGGACTCAACGCCGTTTCCCCTCGCTGCACTCCCGGGGGCTTCCGCAGCAGCGGGACGGAGCAGTCGGTGTCCCGGGGGAGGAGCGCACCGCCTGGTCCCCCCCGCTCCGCCCCTCGCCGCGGGGGGACCGAGGCCCCGCGTCGGGGAGCGCCCGCTGCTCTTCCCCGCCCCGCTCCTCACCCCGCCGCACTCCGCGCCACGCGTGGGCAAAGCTCCCCCGCCCGGGTGGGCTCAGTCCCTGCGGTGTAAAGCAGCCCCGAGCCCGCCCGGCAGCTCCTGGGCTCCCGGGGAGCAGCCGTCACTGGGGAGGGCGGGGTGGGGGCAGCAGAAGGTGCGGTCCCCCTTAAACGTGTAAAAACTCCCCGAGATGGAACCACGGGGTCTTCAGAAGAGCCAGATCAATTCTAAAGGCAATGTGTTAGCTCTGGAAAACGATCGCCCAGTTGGTTAAATGATCAGAGCCCACGGAGGCTCTCTAGTAAACTGGGCTTTGATGAAAAGGTCTATCAGATGATACAAGTAGTTACCTATAATTAATTGCCGTGCACCCGGCTTGTCTTGACCGTGGGGTCCGTGGATGATGTGCTGCATGTAGGGAAGTGTGACCAGGTCAGGAAGGGGCAAAGCTGCAGCTGAAATCCTAACACCACCCTTCCCTCTGTTACACACTGAATTTAATCGCCCTCAGCAAAGTTTCTCGCTACATTTCCACCATAATTTAGAGTACCTTACATTTAAAGACTGGAACTGAACAGGGGGTAGTTTAGCAAATAACAGAGATTGTGGATTTATTGTCATCCAGACATACAGTTTACAGAATAATTCTCATCAAACGGGCTTGTCTATTAAAGCTGCTGTAAATCACACTTTTTTTCCAAGGGCACATAGCAAAGTGATGTTTAATATGAGGGTTTGTGGCTACATATAATGCTCAAGGGTTCCTTCTTGTCCTAAAATCCATGCTACAGGGAAACTGAAATTCTTTAGAATGGTACAAGGTATCTGTTAAAGATGTGATTCAATACAAATTGAAGCCCAGTGAGACATGGGTGATATTGCTATTGATTTCAAAGACTTTTTGAGCACTACTTTATAATAAAAAAAACTGACTTTTTATACATTGATTTCATTTTGTGTTGAATTTCTGCATTTCTATGCATTTGGATAATACAGCAGGGAAGTAATGTCAATCTCCAGGTTATTGACTCAACATTGATTGATTTCAGACCCTCCATTGGAATATTCTTTTATTTAAAGAAGCTTGTTGTCTTTGATTAGACTAAACAATTAAGCTTCCCTAGTTGCCTCAGTGTATCAAAATATTGGGTGAAATTTAAGTTGATCACTTTGCCAATGCAGTCTGAGGAAGACAAGAGTATTTTAGTCTCCTTCCCCCACTATGAAAACTGAAAATGCTGAGCCTGAATCCTTCTTAAAGACCTGCTCGTAGTATGAAGTCTCTCCTGTAGCCCACAGAGTAGCTGTTCATTCGTATTTTGCGTGCTTTCTTTAATCTAAGCTGATTTAAAAATACTGACGATTTTATTTGCAGTTTGTTCAGACCCCAGTGAATGTGGAGCACTGGTAAGTTCAAAGTGATAGTACCGCTCGTAGCCAAGTTATTTAGATTCAAGCCATGAGATCTGGACAAAGCAATAATTACTTTGGGAAAGGCAGGATCCAAATCACAGTGAAGCGTCTAATACTTAAGGTAATAAGAATTTTGTTTTCCAATTTTAGTTTTCCTGTTAATGTTGCCTGGGATTTGCTTTTTATGTTGGAGATCTCAGGGCCCAGATGCTCAAGAAATTGATGGGAGTTTTGACGATCCTTACATGAACTGCTCAGCTTACAGATAGAGGCCATCTGCCAATAAGCAGACTTTGTGGAGAAATCGCGATCAAGGGATGCATTGAACCGCCTGAAAGGAGTCCAGAACCACAGGATTCTTGTAAGTCTGGTAACAGCTGGTTGTAAGCCCAGCAATTCTTTTTTCCTGCTGAATGTTGACAAATTTGCTCATGGCATGATGCAATCTAATTCTTTGTGCTATTTCACAACGTAAAGGTGCTTTTGTCACTTGTTACACACTAAATTACAAGGAATATTGGGGGGAAAGGGTGGAGGGAGTGTTTGAAATCTAATCTGGGTGGGAACAGTCACTAATTAGTTTTCTTCTACCAAACAGTACTGATGTGAAAACAGTACCTATCCAAAATCTTTGTTGATCATACATGAGCACAAGCTGTGTGAAGCTGACAGTACGTTAATTAGGATGTGAAACTTTTCTCTTGATAATCAGTACAAATGTAAGGTTTCTGGCATCACCGGTAGAGTTTTTTATTGTAGACAATTGCTGATAGCTTCTCCTGCTTCCAAAACCATCAGGATCCTGCCTGTGTTTCCCTGCCCCTGTACCAAGCTACCTATTAGGCTGAAAGCTTTTCAGTTCTTGTTTTCATGACCTGTACAGTGCCAGACCAATGGATCTTGAGAAAGGCTTTTAATAGGAATATTTCTCTTGTGCTCTTGAAATCCTCCACAAATACAGGAATGCCTCTAGTACCTTCAAAAAGAACTCTTTTTAGTAAAACAGAAATTTTATTAGTTATATCATTAAATTGACAATTTTTAAGAAGGATCCTTATTCACCTTGGCTTCAGGGAGCTTACAGTTGCTTCATGAGCAAGCAATGCAATTATTACTGCACAATCTAATTAAGAGAGCAGTGCTGAAGCAAGGCATATCTTCCACCTCTCCACATACACTCTGCTTCTAGCAAGGGCTTGATTTTCTGCCATCATGCTCATGAAGGGGAAGGATTTCCAGTCTGGTGACACACATTATAGACACTAGGTAACAGTTAGTAAGAAAAAGGTAGAGACCCATCTTTCTTTTTGTGATTCCTCTCTCTTGGTCCTGAATTAATTCTATTTCAATGTAAGTCCAGTCTGTCTCTGCCAGTCATGTTACAGAAGAAAGCGGTAGCTGAAAACTGTACTTCATATAGAATTTAAACCAAACAACTTTGATAACACTTAGTGGTCCAAGCCCCTTAGCAGAGAGCTCTGGGTGTCTGGATCATGTCTGCCTCAGTGTGAGATATAAGTACAAATGCTCCATGCTGTCAAGGTTCTAATGATTTTGGCATGCCCTGAAGCAGAACATGCCTATTGTCCTTGCCTGGGGAGCTGGAGGGTCAAATCCTGCAGTGCCTCAGGGGATGAAGAGAACAACAGGCAGATCTGTCAGGGGTGTCAGTGGCAGGCTTGGGTTTCAGAGCTGTTGGTGTATATCAAATGGAGCAGGACTGTCACCTGAGAGTTGTAATCACTCTTTTCAACTCAGTTTTCCAAGCAGTTTGAAGCTGAGCCCCATGCCCAGCTCTTCTATCCCACTGGGGCAGTGTTCACCAGGTTTCTCATTCTCCATGGGCTCAGCCTCTTTTATTATTTTTCTTTTCCTGCTGAAAAGTTCCTTTTTTTTTGGTCCCACGTGGGAATGAATACTGTTCATTAGGGTAACGATAAAGAAGCTAAGGGACTGGTTTTTTAGCCCAATGTGTGGGATGTTGGAAGATTATACTCACTCCCTACCTGGGCAAGTGGGTTCCTCACACTCCACTCTAAAACATTCTTAACTGCCTTTTCTCCCCCCTGTTGCTCAGACCTATTGTATTGATCCTTATTTTCATTTTTATAGGTCTGAAGAGTACCACCTATCCACCAGTGCCATATTTCCCCATTCTGTCTCAGGTTTGCCATCAGCTGGTATTACTGAACAGAATAGTCAGAGCTGCAACTTTGAGGTTCTCATTAGGGGTGAGTATACTTCAGGATAAAAGCTTTTTACTATTACATTTATTGATTTAGCCCTGACTTCTTGCCCTTTCTTCATTCAGCTGCCTCTTTAGTACCTAAAATATCAGTTCCTCTGTTTGGCAGATATGCTGTCACTTGCAGTCCTCTCTGTTGTCTTTGCTGTCTCAAGGATTTCAGACAACTGAAGATGTGAAAAAGACCAGCAGATCCACTTTAAGTGTTTCTGTTAATCAAATTTATTTACTTTAAGGGTCTCCTTGCTGTGTGCTGGTGACATCAAGTTAGTGTGACACTTACAGAACACACAGTTTTTGTCCTGGATTACTTCTACAACAGTGAAAGAACTTGAGCAGAGGTATTCACAATCCACAAGCATGTTCCATCTGTGTTGTGAAGAGCAAGTGAGCTTTCTGTTGTAGATTCTTATTTCGAGCTATTGAAATCTGAAAGTTTAGGAACAAAAGAGGTGTCCATGGCTTGTGTGTTCTTGTGGGGTTTTGGGTCCTTAATCTTTAGAGTCTGTAGATCTCAAATAAATTCAGAGACATTGTTAAACAGTCCTCAAATCTTTGCACCACATTTATATGCAAGGAAGGCATTGTTAAGTGCTGAAGGATAATTTATTTTCATTTTTTATTCCAAAGGCAGCACTTGAGAAAATGTTACAAATTAACAGAAAGTTATTGGTTCAGTGAATTTAGCCCTTAATAGTGAGAACATTTGGGAAAGCAATTTGTCATGGCCTCAAGCAGTCTCTTTTAAAGCAGTACGATAGCTTTTCTGTGATAACAGGCAGGTAACCTAACCTTTAAAATCTAGTTCTTCATGAAAATAAACCTTGCTAGTGGACTTCAAAAGGTGATTTCGGATGCAGTCAGGCATTGCTTATTTCTTGAGACATTTTACTCTCATATAGCAAAAATAAAAGCAGGAGGGATTTTTAGAAGACCAGATTAATTTTGCAGTATGATGGGCTGTAGTGACTTACTGCACTAACTCTAAAATAACATCTAAAGAGGGAAGGTGCAAGTGGATTTTTTATTAAAACTGAAATATTACCCCATAGCAATATATGGAGCATTTGTGAATAATCCCTAGAATTGCAGTATCAGGCATAAGGAAAAGACAGATGGGCAATCTCACCCCCTTGACTTTAATTGTTCATGGATGCAGCAATAGGCTTCTCTGCACTCAAGCAGCTATACTTCTCAGGAGGTATAGTGAGACTGAAGTGTCTCAGATTGAAGTGTGTGATTTATTTAATTGGCTCCTACAACCATATTTTCATGGAATTTCTTCACATTTTGTCTCCCACTCTGAGACCCCATATGCTGGATATGGCACGTCATGGATGGTCAGTCTTAAACATTATCTGTCAGGTAAGTGGGTCTTATACCCGGACTCATAGCATGGGAGACAGCACAGGAAGAGATGCATTGCACAGGAAAAAAAAAAAAAGAAGAAAAAAATGAAGGTAGTTTAAAAAAAATCCCATATACTGTGCATTTGATCTTGAGGTGTTGGTGGTGGTGGGTGGTGGTGCAGTTACACAGTTGTAAAGGACAGGCAATTTTATGCACAAAAATTCTTGCAAAGGGTTGTTACAGATCTTTAAGTCCTCACAGTAATGTGTTTCAGCTGCAAGGCACCAGCAATACCCTTTGGGAGATGGGAACCAATGTTCCATTTTTACCTTTGTAAAACAGCAGCCTGAACCTCAACAATTGCTGTGGTGCCTTTCTCCCCCAGCCTGTGTCCTTTTTAAAGCAGATATTTTACTACTAGCATTAGCAAGCAGTTGCTAAATAAATTAGGAGAACTATGTAGAAAAGAATGAAAACTGTATATTACTTTGGTGAACAACACTTACTTTGAAAATGCTTTTATGATCCGTATTAGATCAGCATGAAACTGCTCTGACTTTAACTAGTAACAGGGATGAGCACAAACATCCATTATTATTAATCACTTTTTGAAAAATGAAAAAAAATAAAAAATAAAAGGAGATAGAGAGAAACCCCCAAACCTGTAGGGAAAAGGCACTGTGATCCTGGAGCTTCTGGCAGCTTCTGGCAGCTTCTCTGCCTATTTATTTTGGCAGTATATCACCTGGAAATAAAAGGACATTCTGCCCATTATTTATAGCCATGCTTCTTGAAATCATCTAAAGTTATCTTAAGGGAAGTGCTTTGTTTAGATGCAGAATTGCATTCAGTATGCTGCTCATTCTTTCTGTGACAGCCATAAACCAGCATGGTCATCTGCAGCAACGTGTCTATTTCATGTCCATGTATTGCTTTCTCATTTGCAGTGTCTGCAGGAGTGTTGGGGTGGTCCCTCACACTGACCGTGCTTCTGACCCACTTCAGATCTTGTAGAGAACCTTTCTCTTCTTCTTCCTGATCCTTAGACTTCAGGAGTGAAATGATCACGCTGTTTGGCACAGTTTGCTCTGGAGTTTGTGTTTGCAGGCACTGAAAGTTGCTGACCTGCCCTCTCAGTCTGGCTTGCATCTTCTATGGAGGTAAAAGTCCATATCAGCATCTGTTCTGGACTAAGTTTCCTAGTTTGAGATGCCTGAGAGTTGGCTTTAAATCTTGATATTGGTACAAAGGGCAGGATTCATTCAATTACTTGCATTTTTCAATACAGTTAGATCTGTATGTTCTGCAAGAGTTATGAGACCAAATTCTTGGGCTTATATGGATATATAGTATCCATATTTCAATGTAGTGGTTAAGGTCTGTATATAGATTATTAAATTTTTATTAAGAGTAAAGAATATGTTATATATTCTTATGAATGTACTCAACTGAGGTTATTGTCTTACGCTAATAAGGATTCTTTTCCAAGGTAGACCTAAGGTATCTGGATAGTGATGCTGTCAGGTTGCTTGGGTTTTGAAAAATGGAGAACTGAGAAAGAATTAACATGTTCAGAATCTCAAAATATTTCACAATAGCTTGTCCTTTCAACTTCAAATGTAGTTGGAAAAAAAATTTGAAAAATCCAGAACTTGAGATCAATTTTAAAGTGGAGGGAAAGAGTAATTTGAAATTGATTGACTGGCAAATAAAATATAGAAACAACTTTTGATCTTGTAAATAAAAAAAGAAAAAAAAAAGATCATGATGGTATCTAAGTTACTATTTTCTTTTTGCCCAGGACTTATGCATCTCTATCATTTGTGTCAGTAACCACAGGAAAGAGATTTATAAAGCAGCAAGTTTTGATGTCAGAAGAAGCTCAGATCTGCCTTCAGCTGATTATTTTGTACGTTTATTGTATGAACTGGTGTGTTCAAGGAAATAGAAAAAAATACCACAACAAAACAGTGCAATGTTTTAATAGTGTTATTAAGTAAAATATTTTCAGTAGGAAGCCTACATTCCAAGCAGTAGAACTAAAATACCATTTTAACCTGTGGAAGGAGTTATACTCTCTTGCCCCTAGAACTAGATCAGTTTTTATCATATAAAGCCTTTATTATTTGATCAACTCCCTGTGCCCTCACAGATGACCGTGTTTTTCCGGCAGACATCTGACTGCTAGAAGCTTGAAAAACAACACATGGTGAGGTAAAATAACTGCTGTACTTTAACCAGCCAAGTCTGCTTTTCTCTTGCTGTAAGCTCCTGTTCTTCTGGCTACAGGGAGCATCTGCTTTTAATGAACACAAATAAGCCAATAAAATTCATATGTATGTTATTATGAGGTTTCCTTCCCTTTCTACGTAAATATGTTTACCATTTTCAACTCCAAATACCTTCTTTGGAGTTTAAATATAGCTCCCTGGTGTTTTTTTTTTCTGGCATCATTACAGCAATTATAATCATGCACACCGAGAGAAACTACAAGGAGATGACAATTCAGGCATCTTTTCTGGTTATTCTTGGACTCACATAAATCCATTAATACCTCTCTCTGGATTTGCTATGCTGATTTCTGTACTCAGGTTTGTATTCAGTAGGAAGTCATGAAGGCTGGTGTGAGTAGAGACAATAGTAAGGTTAAGATCCAAGCAATGATCAGAGTGTGTTTTTACCAGCAGTTCCTTTTTTGGCAATTGAAATGCAGAAAGGAATTTTCCTAACTTATAGAACTAAATGTTGAGAGTCCGCTGGTTTTTTACATCAGAACAACGTTTTCATTTTCATCTTTGGCTATTGATGCCTTTTTCAGCTTCAATAGTCAGTACCAGCACATTTTCTTTTATCCTTTTGTTGCTTATGAGTTGTGAGATGTGACCTGTGGCTTGGATGCAGCCAAACATCAAAGCATCTCCTCACATAGTATATATGAATAGTTTTATGGAGGCATCATGTCATCTATGGTCTTTAATCCTTAGTTTGCTTAGAGCCATCAGTAGCTGCAGGAAGATTTCATCTCTGCATTTTTACCGATCTTTGCGGGAAACTGGGATAGTACGGTCTGTACTTACCCAATTTTCAAACCTTGTCTGATCACCTATGGTGGTGAGGTTCCAGTGGTCATCTAGTTCTCTCTCACTCTTCTGAATCCTGTCATAACTGTGGAGAAATCATCCAGTTTTTGAAAGGAACATAGTTTGATATGTTAGGAAAAAAAGCATGTGGTATGTTGGGCAAAGCTCCTGTAATAGTTAACATCATCTGAGCTGAGCCAGCGCTCGTGAGACTTGCACATTCCCTTTCAGACTTATGCCTTTGACTATAGACAAAGGCATATAAAAAATTTATTTTAGCTAAACTTAATTTTTGGTTTGGTTTGGAATGACAGTACATAGCTGGTGGGTACTTGGGGAGCAAGTATGTTCTCATGTAAATTTGTGGTCCAGATTATTAGTTTGCCATATCAATTCTCAAGCAGCAACCAAGGAATAAATTTTGGAAGAACTGGTAGCACCATCTTTTATTGAAGTCCCTGAATACTTCCTGATGCAAGTTTCTGGTTTGGACTGCTTATAACATTGTGAAATTTTCAGTGTTGCAGCAAAGTACTCCACACTGACTCTCTGACTCAGCTCCTGTTTGATTGGGAAGTGCAGGATTTTGGAAGTGTTCTGAAATACATCTGGAATAAAAGGAAAAGCAACCAACTGGTATCGCCTGTGTTAGAAGTTAACAGAGGTGGATGTGAAAGGAAAATAATGGGAAAAAAATAGTAGACAATACTGCAACTGATTATTATTGCAAACATGCTCAGAAAAAGGTTAAGTGCTAAAGCAAACAGAGTTAAACATAGCTTGTTTCTGGTTGGCATTGTGTCTCACATTGTGTGAACTGTAAAATTTGCTGAAATGCATTTGTATAAAAAAGTCAGAGAATCATGGAATACTTTAGACAGGAAGGTGCTGCTGGAGGTCATCTGGTTTAGCATCCCTGCTCAAAGCAGAGTCAGATTTAAAGTCAGATTTGGTTTCTCAGGGTCTTGTTTAATTCCAACCTCCCTTAACAACCTGTTCCCATGTTCCACTTCAGCTTATCCAAGCTGAGAAAACCTAGATCCCTATTCCTAGCCCTATTCCTATTTCCTATGAGTGACAAGTTTTCTCTTGAGGAGGAAAACTCCGCATCACTCAACACTCCTTAGTAGCATCGGTTACAGTTGTTAATTTTGGCACAGATATTGACAGTGAATGGCAGCTTTCTGTGTGCCTCCTGACAGCAAATTTCTGAGAGACAGTTGCTTGTATCAAATGAAGTGTATAGGTAGCCTACAGCATCTGTCTGGAGTTAGAGAGTTCTCTTCTGCATTACCCTCATTTTTACTGCAGACAGAATAGTTTTTTCTTTTTCTTCTGTCTTCTCTTCCTTCCCCCACTTTATGAGTTTCTACTCTAATGGAAAGGAGATCTTTCTGGAAATTAAGCTTTAATTCAGCTAAGCCTGGCTCATCATGTAAAAGAGCTACCTCCTGCTCCTAATAGTCACCCCACTCAGCCTTTAACTTGGCAGAATTCAAGGTTCTCAGGGAAATCAGCTTTACAGTTTATCCTCATATCCATCCAAGCATATCACAAAACACAGCAAGTTATCAAAGTTTTTAAAAGTGAAAATCTCCCTCCATGTTAAAAAGAAGAAAAAATATCAATAGAAAAATAGCAAAAATTAGTTATGTCTCTATCCCAGTTGTACCAAATAATTAAGAATGTTTGAAAATCTATAGCAATGTTTTGATTAGTGTTATTTGCTTGTTTCAAAGTTGTATGACAAAGCCTTGTAGATTAAAAAAAACCCAACAATATGCATGTGTCTTGCATCCAAAAATAATTAAATTTGCAAGTATGGACAATATTTATGTCAGCATCAGTTTTGGTTATGGCAGTACACCATCTGTTGTGTGGGATCAGCGGCACAAAGTCATTTATTAGCTACTGTACAAAATAGCAGCCTTCTTTTGTTGTTTTTGCCTGTTTGGACATACCTCCAGACAGAGTCTAAATGGACAATAAGAAAAAAGGAAAAAATACCTTGATAAGCTACTCTCTGAAAGCATAAGGTGGTGAATGCAGATTTCCTTGCGTGGGTTTCATTAACACATTCTTTAATTTTTTTAAGGCAATAAGGGCGATGCAATCACTCTGCCAGTGTGTCTGCATCTGTGTTCCATGAGAACAAAGTTTTACACCATTGTCCCATCTTAATCACATTTCTCAGACTAACATACCTTTTGTTTTTAAATAACTAAAATTTGGTGCATTTTGCACCCGAGTAAGAGAAATACTCCCTGGGAGACAACCTGCAAGCTGCCTGCTCTGTTTGGCCTGTTTCTGTCTGGTGACCAGAAGATTGATGCTCAGCAATTCAGCACAGCAAAGCTAGGAACTAACCCTAGCCCTGGGCTTGGGGAACATGGAGGGGTTGTGAGGGGAGATGGGTGGTACTGTGGTAACTGAAGGCAGATTATCACAAGGAGAGAAACTGGAGTTACTATGAAAGGGTTGGGGGCTGGTGGGGGTGTAAATACATCATTGCAAGATCTGTGAGAAACAAAGCCTCAAAAAATCATCTGTTTAAACAACTTGATACCTGTTTGTAAATTAAAAGTAATATGTTAAATAGCCATCATGATGTTTTATAGTGAGCTACCCACTATGGTCTAGCAGCCTCCCTGCAGTTCTCATCTGAAGCTCTGCTGGACTTTGTGTGAACGCACAGTTCAGCATTTAAGGAGTTTGTGTTCAGCTGGGGAACAGTATTCTCATTCCAAACAGTTTAGTACATGAAGTAGTAAATTGTTCCTCTGAAATACTTAATTCACAGTGACATTTATGCCCTTTATAAGCACTTACAACCTAAAAAAGCTTTTTCCTCTCTAGAATCAGAGAATCATAGAATGATTAGAGTTGGAAGGGACTCCCAGAGGTCATCCAGTCCAACCTCCCTGCAAGAAGCAGAGACACCCCCAACAGGTTGGGGGTGTCACCCCCAACAGAGCAACCCCCTCAGGTTGCTCAGGGCCTCATCCAACCTGGCCTTGAAGGTCTCCAGGGATGGGGCATCCACCACCTCCCTGGGCAACCTGTTCCAGTGCTCCACCACTCTTACAGTAAAGAACTTTTTTCTAATATCCAGTCTAAATCTCCCTCCCTCTATTTTGAAACCATTACCCCTTGTCCTGTCACAACAGGCCCTACTGAACAACCTCTCCCCATCTTTCTTGTAGGCCCCCTTGAGGTACTGGAAGACTGCTGTAAGGTCTCCCCGGAGCCTCCTCTTCTCCAGGCTGAACAGCCCCAACTCTCTCAGCCTGTCCTCGTAGGAAAGGTGCTCCAGCCCCTTTATCATCTTTGTGGCCTCCCTGTGGACCCTCTCCAACTGGTCCATGTCCTTCTTGTGTTGGGGGTTCCAGAACTGGACACAGTACTCCAGGTGAGGTCTCACGAGGGCAGAGTAGAGGGGGAGAATCACTTCCCTCGACCTGCTGGCCACGCTTCTCTTGATGCAGCCCAGGATGCGGTTGGCCTTCTGGGCCACAAGAGCACATTGTCGGCTCATGTTGAGCCTCTCATCCACCAGCACTCCCAAGTCCTTCTCCTCAGGGCTGCTCTGGAGCCACTCTCTACCCAGTCTGGAGTGTGCCTGGGATTGCCCCGACCCAGATGCAGGACCTTGCACTTGGCCTGGTTGAACCTCATGAGGTTGGCACGGGCCCACCTCTCCAGCCTGTCAAGGTCCCTCTGGATGGCATCCCTCCCCTCCAGTGTGTCAACAGCACCACACAGTTTGGTGTTGTCGGCGAACTTGCTGAGGGTGCGCTCCATCCCACTGTCCATGTCGCCGACAAAGATGTTGAATAGGGTCGGGCCCAACATGGACCCCTGAGGGATGCCACTCGTGACCGGTCTCCACTTGGAAATTGAGCCGATGACCACCACTCTCTGAGTGCGGCCATTCAGCCAGTTCCTTATCTACCGAGTGGTCCATCCGTCAAACCCAAGCCTCTCTAGTTTAGAGAGAAGAATGTCGTGTGGGACGGTGTCAAAGGCTTTGCACAAGTCCAGGTAGATGACATCCATTGGTCATCCCTTATCCACCAATGCTGTCACTCCGTCATAAAAGGCCACCAGGTTGGAAAAAATTTCAGTTATGGCTGATGGATCATTTCTGGTAGAGAAATGGTTGCTGTGGCATTAGATTGTCTTGTTTCATCTTTGAAATCCTTTGCTTCCAGCTTTGAGAGTTCTCCAACTTTCAGAAGTGCTATGATAAGCCAGCGAAGTCCCTCTGGAACCATGCAAAGTTCAAGTAAGGTAGAAGGATCTATCTTCCCCTTGGGCAAAATATCCCCATGCAGGTAACGATACTTTTGGGTCCAAATACACACAGAAAAACAACTTGGAGAAAGCTGAAGTGAACAAACTAGAAAACCTTTGACTGGGTTAACTGCCCTCAATTCTTCAGTCAAGCCATAAAGAAAATGCTGCAAAGGAATTGCTTTTTGTGACAAACCTGGGTTACCCTCTCATGGGCAGTCAGTGCCTTTCAAGTACTGTGTTTTGTGCCAGACACTTTGAGACCAGTCAGCTTAGTTTTTGGAACTTTTCAGGATGGAAGGATGAGAAAATAATTGATCACTTAATTTTTCTTAAATGCCTTTTGATTTGCATAGTTCAGTATTTTTTCCTCTTAAGAGTTAGTTGAATAGCGATGTAAGAGTAATATTGCTTAGCTTTTATATATCGGTATCTATCCATGGATTTGCTAGGGGTTTATGAAGATAGGTCCTGTGGCTACTGTTTCACACTTGAAAAGTATGAACAGAGTTAGATAATATGTGTCTCCCATTTAGGAAGACCTAAATGGAAAAACTAGAAGTTTACACGTTTATTGCCTTTTTCCTTCACCATCCCCTCCACCCCTAGATTTATGTTATAGTTACTTCTACTTTGAGGAGAGAAAAGTTGCTTTTAAAGGGCTTTCTTCACCATGTGTACTGTGTTGCAATGCTAGTTCATTCCTTGAAGGTAAATAAAGTGATCTAATATAATTTTACATGTATTAAGGGTTGAAAATTCTGGAAAGTGAAGCCTGAATACAACAGAAAGACTAGCTCCACCTCCTTTCTGAGCAGATTTTGAAGCGCAATTAGCATGTAACTAAATGTCTTAAATGAAAACAGCCAGCCTCCTTTTTAATACAAGGTAAACATATTTTAGAAATAATTGATTTCCTTTTAAATATTTACTAATCAAACACTTATTTCCCAAATTTAAAACTATTTTTTACCATGATCAAAATTAACATCAATCTGTACTAAATTTTGAAGAACACAGGCATGCATGTAATACCTGATCAAATATGGTAACATAAAAAAAAAATTCAGCTTAAAAGGGTCAGAACTAGCAGAAAAATAATTTCTGTGACACTCAACTATTTCTTTACTACTTTACACTTCAAGGAAAGAAGGGAATGAGGTGCCTTTGTATGTTGCCTATGCAACCACTCAAAGAGATTCACACAGGTACCCCTGCAATAAATGTTGCCTGGAAAATGTGTTTTCCAGGAAAGTATTCAGGCACAACATATCAGTAGTAAGAAATGGAGTGTCCACCACTTCCCACGATAGTTTATCTCAATATTTACTCATCCAACCTACAGTAGTTGCTACCTTTTACACCCTGTTTTGGTATGGTTTCTTTTTGAGTTGTTGGCTCCCGCTATGTCTCTGACATCTGCATTTTGCAGATAGAGGTGGAAGAAGAAGACCTTCCAAGATACTCAGAATTCAGCATAACCTTGACAAAAAGCCGTGTCAAATTCATTATTATGCTTTTCTGCTGACTCATGCCAACAAATGACAGTAAGCCATCTCTGGTTAGGAATTTAACTTCAAGATCAAACATTTTTGACTAGGTCTAAAACGCCCTTCTGCATGTAAATGAAAAAGCTGTGTCTGTTTTATGATTAATTAAAAATTGATTTACCTTTGCTTAGGGGTCATTAACATTCCTGAGATCGAGTCTTTCTGAAAAAGAGATGAACAATTGTAAGAAGTTCTTCTGATTCTGAAATTGCGTGTTTATCCTGGATATGTCTAACATGCGTATAATTTGATTCAAGCTTAGTGCAAGCCAGAATTAGAACAGCAGATTGCTTACTTTTAGGAAGAAGTGTAATCCAGGACTTTACTGCTTACATTATTTGTGTAATTAGAAAAAGGCTGTGGTTGATGTCACTGGTTTAATCCCCAACAAACTGGAACATTTGATAACCCACTGACATTGAAATCCAGAAGATTGTAGAGCAAATTTTAACTAATCCACAACCAATGGAATAATTAATTTACCTTTAGTGTTATCATAACATTGCAACTGTAAATTAAATCACCATTAATTAATTAACATATTTATTTACTTGATTGGAAACTCAGTAGCTAACATGTGATCCTATGATTCTATGATTTTTATTCAAAGTTGAAGAAAAGGATATTTTCATTCAATGTGAGGATTATCTCTAGACAGCAGTTCAATATTTGAATTCTCAGAGAGAATTCTGCTTTTTTCACTTCCAGATCTAGTCTGGTGCTAAGTTCTCAGTTACACACTTCAGTCTGCCTTATGTATGCCTGTTAATCAAATTTGATCAAAGCGATTTAATTCACTGATCACAAATCTCAATTTAAATCAGTGGTCAGGAAAATCTAAAATAAAGGTGATGTTTTTTATAATTTTTTCATATTTAGATTTCAATTAAGGTTCCGTATAATAGCATTCCCAATATAAATCATTTGGAGCCTGACTTTCAGTTTAATTTAACCTTTACACTTGAAGATTCACCTTGACATACCAAGAGATTTTAAGATGAACAACTTTTATGGTGCTAAATTAATTTATGAATTATTTTAAAATGTTTTCAGCATAGAAAAATGTAAACAATAAATTTATTGATTACTAAGTAATTAAAATATACCTTGGAAGTTGTGACAAGCTGTATTTGGTTGGAAATTAGGATCCACTTACACGCAAACCAGATTTCCTTTATTGAGTTAGAAACCCTTCTTCACTTCTTTAATAAAAGCAATAAAAATATCAGGTGCTTGAATTGCTTTGTCGTATGGACGAAATACCAGCTGTACTTAATGGTTTAACTGAATCAGGATATGACCAAGTCTTTTGAAGATGTAAAATTAATAGTTCTCTATATCATTTTTATTTCTTATCTGGACGAAAATTACAAGATTTATTACTTCCTTAACTTTTGTTTCTTTTCAGATAAATAACCTGATTCATGGACAAAAGGACAATGTCTGAAAAACATTATTTAACTTCTTAGTAACTTTCTGTTCTAGACAATTAGCCAATATATAATTTTCAACATTCTTTAAAATTCCTGCAAACTTGTGCTACTTCAATGACTAAAATTTGTTATGGTTGGTATGACTGGTGGGTAGTAACTAGGAGCACTATTTTCCTCTTCTGTTTCTAGGCACTTAATTTAGTACTTTATATTTGGAATACTGGCAAGAACTTTCTTGACCTACCTCTTTGCAAACTTATATATTACTCCAAACTTTGACAATTACAGAATCACAGAATGTTAGGAATTGGGACCTTGAAAAATCACCTAGCCCCTGTGCCAGAGCAGTATCACCTAGATTAAATCACACTGTAATGTGTCCAGATTGGTCTTGAATATCTCCAGAGACGGAGACTCCACAACCAATCTGGGCAGCCTGTTCCAGTGCACTGTCACGCTCACATTGAAAAAGTTTTTCCTTACATTTACATTCCTAAGCTCCAGCTGGGACCCATTGCCCCTTGTCCTATCACTGGGCATCACTGAGAAGAGCCTGGCTCTGTCCTCCTGACATTCTCTCTTTACGTATTTATAAACATTAATGAAATCACCCCTCAGTCTCCTCTTCTCCAAGCTAAAGAGACCCAGCTCCCTCAGTCTTTCCTCATAACGAAGATGTTCCACTCCATCATCTTGGTGGCCATGTGCTGGACTCTTTCAAGTAATTTAATTCCTTCTGTGCAATGTTTTTGGAGGTCTTTCCACATCACAGCAGTGTTCTCACTAAATTGAATCAGGCCATCACCTAAATGTGCTTCGATAGTAAGCAAACTATGAGATCATTGATAAAGAATAGCTAGCAAGTATCTTCCAAGTAACACATGCAATTAATAATACTTCCAATATACATATTATTAATGTAAAGATGACATTTATTAATGACATTTATTAAATTTCAATTAGTGCTATATTTTATTATAAGAGCTGAGAGGATATCTAGGATCCTGCTTCAGAACAAAGACTAAGCAGGTGATTCAATTAATTTACCTATGCCAACACTGTTTCCTAATCACTGCTTTCTAAAGAATAATCCTTCTAAAGTAATTTTTCTTCCTTGTTTTTTGAACATTTGCATTTACCATGGAATTGAATGCACCTTTTTTTTTTAACATAATTAAACAGAAACTACTTGAGAATTCTCCATATATTCTCCAACCCTGCCCCCCCAAAAAACAAACAAACAAACAAAAAAAAAAAAAGAAATGCAACTGAATGTGAGCTTTTTAAGCAGAGGAAATTGATGCTGGCTGCAAAAATGAGAAATATTAGTACTTTGTCCATTACTGTGATTCAGATCCGTAATGAATTACATGGGACTGTATCATATTTATGAAGCTAGAGTTGACATGAAAGATTAAAGGTATTTTGCCACCGATTCTCTATCAAGTTCAAAATGCACCGTTCATCCAGGAAATAGAGAATAGCTCTTTGATAATAAAACATAGCTATTTATTAATTAATGAATTTCAGGTTTTATTGCAACCTAATAAAACTCATCATAATTTTAAATTACTTTAAAACATATTTATGAAATAGAAATTATGATTAACCTAAACCATATTTAAATAAAAGTAGAGGAACATAACATTCTATTAGTTACACTGACAATTTTAATCCGTTAGGACTCTAACAAAATAATGATCAAACAAATTGGCAGGTGGCCAGGCAGTGTGTTTTTCATTCTAAGTGATGCAAGGGTGATGCATTATGCAAGAAGCATGAGGGCTCATGAAAATTTGTCTTTTGGTATGACCATTATTATTTTCAAATATTAATATAAAAGAGAGCATGGATTTTGTAGATTGAATTATGGATTGAATTCAGTTGCTAGTAAAATACTACATCTATTAATTAGACTGTAAATTCCTGTATTTACTTAAATTCTAATACAGAATTCATAGGGAGGGGTGGGGTGGGTAATACAGCAATGTGAACAATCTCTTCCCAAAAAAACCCAACTTTGCTTCTATGTTGCTCTTACACAAAGATAAAATATTCTGATGAATAAGTCTTTATTCTCACCTCTCTCTTACTTCTTAAAGAGGTGAAAGTTGCAAGAGGAGAGTGAGAAACCCCTTAAGGTATAGCATCTTATCACCAACTTGCTTTAGAGATGGTGGTGTCTCTCCTTCCTCACCCATCTGTCTAGACATCCCTGCTGCTTCCCTACAGCTGGGTCCAGAGCTTGTCCAGCCTTTTGGAAGCTGTGTTAGCTTCACAAATTATCAGAAAACTAAAAGAAGAAAAAGTCTGCCACTTCCAAAGACAGCTGCTTTAGTGATCTGAACCAAATTACTGGGGCATCAGACATGTGCCAGTACACTGGAAAATCAGATGGAGAGATACAGAGTAAAAGTAGGCTCGATGGGTTATCACAAAACTTAATTCTCTGAGCCCTGAAGTACAGCAAGAGGCGTATGATCTGGAGCGTGGGCAAGTACCTCTCCAGCACTTACAGACTGTGGAATGTTGATGGAGAAGGAAATTAGTTACAGAAGCAAACCTGTGCTTTTATGATGGAGAATATTTGTTTCTTATCCTCAGTCCTTCTTTCCCTTCCAGTTTAAACAGCCAGCCATAACCCAGAAGTCAGCTGATGGTAGACTGGGAATTATAAACCTAAAATATGTTAGAAGCCACCAACCAATCTGCATGATAGTGTGTCCAGGTGTCTCTGCAGGACATGCAGATATTTGGGGAAGTGAATTCAGGCTAAAATATCTACAGCTTTAAAGCTCAGAGACAGGTTGTTTTGTGTAAGACTGGACCTGCCTGGATGAGGAGAAACAGGTCATGACAGCTTTCTTGTGGTTTTTTTGGGTGAGCATGTGTATAGCTTTAAGGAAAAAATACAGACAAGTCAAGGATATAATTGTCAGGCAATTCAAAAGGGAGATTGCACAAAGGAGCACTTCAAAGGCAGTACAAGAGAATCTGACTGTATATGTACACAGCTTGACTTTTTGCTACCTCTGCATCTGCAGTATCAATGTAAATAATTTCCTGAGTAGAGACCTTGGTATTCTTTTGTGTTGTTTATTATTCAGAATATAGTTCATGAACCACTGGGGAGGATGAGTTTGTTGCTGCATCAGAGGGACTTGACTGAGCCATAAAGTAGGAAAACTGTATGGCTCATCATGTTTGTCATGGATAAATAACAGCACTGCATTCACGGTTCCTCTGAACTGGTGATTAAAGTGCTATTTGGAAGTTGGCAATAATACATTACATACCAAAATATTGCAAAGTTTTTGGATGGCTAAAGCTATGTTCTGACTTCCAATATGAAGGCAGTAGCTCTATATGAAGAGAGTGGAAGTATAAAGATTTCTTCTTTTTGAAGAAATGTTTACAGTTGTTTAAAACTGTAAACAGTTGAATTTTCAGATAAAACACTTTGACCAACAAGAAAAAAAGTATTTCATATTAAACCAAAACTCTTGAAGATCTGCAATGTTTGTGACAATGGAGCATTTCTTTGCTGGTACTATCCAGGATTTTGAAGTGTTTATTTTTTTTTCTCTGAGTTTCTCAAAGCTGCTCCGCCAGTTGAGCTTCTCTGTATATACATGCTGTATGACAAGCTGAGCAAGATTCTGCAACACACAGTGAATGTGGCAGGATTTCTTTCTCTCTGGTCTCTCTGCCCTTTGTATGTGCTGTGGAAGGATAACTCTGACTTGGAGCAAAATGGTTTGGGCTGGAGTCCAAGCTGTGAGCCTGGGAGTGAGGAATGAGAGAGAATGAGGAAGAAGGAAGGACAGGGGAAGAAGGTTGCACTATGGGACAGCTAGTAACTATTACTCTACAGTTATTAACAGTAGGGTCATAAAGCCAATTTTACGGGAAGATAGAGAGCCGAGTAGAAAATGGAAGCTGTTCCAGCTAGAGACCTATTAGGGAAGAGTAGGAGCTCAAAATTGAGATCCTACTCAAGCTGAAAGCTTGCTTTCCCCAGTCTTTGTGGCACAAAAATGGAGTAAGAAAACCTGCTAAACCACTTGCCAACAAGATGCTGTAACATATTATTGATCATACGTAAAGTGGTCCTTATGTTGCGAGCATCTTTGTATCAGGAGAATTTTTTTTATCCTGTTTAGGGGAAAATGAAGACAATGGGCTTCTCAAAGGAATTCAATGCCCTACACTTTAGAAAAACAGGAGGAGGACACTGACAGAATTCTATCACATTTGCAATACAAAGTGCTATTAAGGATGGAAAGATGGGTAAATTAAAAGTTTCAGAAAAGCTGCTCAAATTGAATGAGATACTTAGCTAAAACACAAATTCTCTTCCTTAATAAAACCAGCTTTGCTAGTTTTATAATCTTTCCTATGAAAAATTAGTCAAGACTTGTCACCTTATACATTCCTAATTTTACTAATTAAAAGAGCCACAGTTAAGAGCAGGAATGGTGAAGTTTTGAACAAAAATTTTGTCTTAACTGTATACTAATGTATCACCTGCATAGATGTAGACTTTCAATGAGTGCTCGTGTAGACTCATTTACTTGTTTCAGAATTTGGACAGTTGTTAGGCAATGTCTGTCAGTTATTGCATACTATGTATGCAATAAATATTTAGGCTGCGTTGTCTGATGATAATGGCAATAACTAAGGAAAATTTTGCTAAATTCTATTAATAGCAGTGGAAGATTTCAATTAGCTGGAAGTAAAAAAGTGTACACTATTAACCTTGCAGGATTTAGACTACCTGCATTGCATGCACAATGTCTCAGCTTCTAATACAGGTGCTGTGAATGTTGGTTTTGATCAAAAGTAGAATTTTTTTTCCTTGAAATTTGATGCAGGTTATCATAAAGATCTCTAAAGTGCTTTACATCTCTATTTGTCTAGGAAGATGCCATAGGAGGTGAATCAGGTGGAAACAGGTTATAATTTCAGCTCACAGATTTTCCAGAAATATTTTTCTGGATCATCAGATAAAGTTTCTGGATAACAAATAAATATTTGTTAGAGAGAGAGAAGTCCACTAACAGGAGAGCAGTAACTATCATATTCTTTATGGTTCCATATGGTTATAGGAGCTTTTGCATCCTTGCTCTTCCACATTGTGACCAAGATGCAGTCCAGTCCTGAAGGTTGTACTTCAGTGGTGTGGCTTACTCCTAGATTGAGACATCTCTTTTAATCCAGTTCTGGGAATCATCTAAAAGACTTACAATATCTATTATCTCCAATGAGCTCAGAGGCTGGAAACCTTTAAATTAAACTGGAAAGGAACTAGACAACATGTTATGAGTAGTAGAAGTAGTTTATGGCTTTGTTTTGGGATATTTATACTTGGAAAAGACTGAAGGTAGCTTTGGGTACTTCATACATTTTTGAAAGTATCTGACCCAGTGGAATTAGTATATGTTAAAATAGTGTGCTTACCTTGCCATTGGGTCAACTAAGAACAGGCACATACTCATTAATGGATCAGAGATCATCTGATCTGCAAGAACAGGTTAAGTGCCTTAATCATGTATGCGTATTTTTCATCACCTTTAAAGTAGTTACCTCCATTTGAGAGTGCTGCAGAACTGTAACTGACAGGCAGTGTCTGAGCCTTTGGTCACTGCTGTGAAATACAGACTATCACCGAGATAATATTCTGCAGGAAGACTATTTCCAATGAGTCCTGTTTGGAAATGTAATGGACTGAAGTAAATCATGCTTCTCTGGATCAAAAGTCAATGAAAACTGCTTCTGCTAATGAGAGATGAGACCAGAATAGTAGAAAACATATCATGAACAGTCATAAATTAATTATGAAAAGAAGTCTCAATTGGGGATTGAGCCAAGCGTACTGTGAATGGGTTTATCAGGCACAAGTGGTGCTGAATAATGCCAATAGGAGAGAAAGGGGAAGAAGCTCTAAGCATCCTCATCTCTGGTATGTCTTCTAGTGGTCTAATCAAAACTAGATGACTAAAGATCTGTCTGGCCTTGGCAAAAAAAATACCTAATGTAGACTTGCCCTTTCAGAAAACAGGTAAAAAGACATGTTATGCAATGTTTTGCTGTTCATTCAGCTCCAGAGGGATTGTGGCAGTGTGAAAAAAGAGAGATCAATACAACAGAAATCAGTTGAGATATCAGGCTAAGGAACATTTACCTTTCCACAGTATGAACCTGATAACGAAGTATGAGAAGATCTGGATCACAACCAGACCTGGTTGCCTGCTGAAGAAACTAGGTCTCCTCTTAAAGGAGGAGACCATTATTAAAGCCCCTACTAGACACAAATTTGACAGTACTGCAAATTATCTAACCTTGTTCACTGAAAGGGAGATAGTTGCCTGTATAATAGAATAAGTTTAATATAATAGAAATGATAAAGGCTTGGAGTTCAAGAGAAAAATAAGACATTTGGAATTAGGGGCAGAAGCATCTTTACATAGTTTATCCTTGTATTTATGCGAACCTGAAATTCGTTCAGCAGACAATTGTAGGGAGGAAAGAGCTAATGTGACTCATGAACAGTGGCCCTCCTGTTGGCTTGATTTTGTATTTCTGAGTACTTCCTTCTTCATTAGTGATCCCAGTGAACCAGTATTGTGTGCTTAGCTCCTTATCATGTCCAAATGATGAGTCAGACTGCAAGAATCAGGCTGGCCTTGCTCAATAAAACTAACATTTTTGTAAATCTTTCTGCCTGTTTTGTCTTTTATCAATAATGAAGTATTCATATCAAGTAAGATTATTTTTTCTGTTTTTTTTTTTTNTGAGCCAAGAGCAGGAAGAACAAATAATTGGATAAGGGATTCACATGTCAGGCCTGAATTTCTTCAAGCATTCTGTAAGCGACTGATTGTGCCCACACACCCATCTGCATTTTAAAACATTTTTATTTCATGTTCAGTAGAAACAGTATTGTTTATTTCCTAAAGGATGAGCAATTAGGAATGACTATAATTAATATGCGTTACTTTTTTTCCTGGCTCTTATCACAATTCCAACAAGCCATCCACATCCATGCTTCAGTAGGTTTTATGAAACGCTTGCAAATGACAGGCAGATGGCCTCTTTGGGTTGCTGTATTAAACAGTGAAGATTAATATTAGCACTCCTCATGCAGTATGTTCAGTCACATCTTGTCTGACAGAAGCTTGTTGTTTTCAGTGCCTCTGTCTATTAATTCTTATGGTCTGCTCTGTAACTGAACAAATAAACAAACAGGCAGGCTTGAATAATATTCTAAAGAAATGTATCAATAAATAAATAACCTCTCTCATAAAATAGCAAGAACCTGTCCATCCTTACTGAATATATACATAATTACTTTTTTTTTTAAGAGACCACAGAACCTTTGTATGCTTTTAGTGTCTGATTCCCACTGAAGAAGAAAATGCTTATTATCAGTTTAGGGAAAATAGCATATGGTCATATGCTAAGGTATCACTGACAGCCTAAGAATGACTGCATATCAGCTCCTTATGTAGAAATGCTTTTGTAAAAGGTAGCTCTTTCACCTAAAAGTTTGATTTACCAGAACTTGAAGGGACCAAATGCACATTGTCCTATGGCTGGGAATAGGGTGGAACTGGGCATTTCTAGATGATTATTGATTAGAAAACTAGCTGGAAGTGTCATCTTTTCTCACACTTCTGTATAGCACTATGCACACTTAACATAGATTAGTAACAATCATTTGCACCCCTGAGTAAAAATTTGAAAGCTCAATTATTTTTACAAAGTCATTGACACAATTTTTATCCATATAATTTCATTTTTCTGTTTGAAATGACAGCAAAGAAATATCTTTTATGGCTTATTCCTTTGTAGGTATTGTATCTCTGTCATTCAGTAAACATATAAAATATATTATAAACATATAAAACATATTATATATATAACTGGCCCTTTAGAGATCATAAAAGTATCTGAAAAGCTGCCTCATACCATATTCTGCAGCTCATTGCTTTTCTCTTTTATATATATTTTTGCTCATACTGAACTCATTGTCTGTGATACTACAACCATTTTCATCATTCAGTCTCAGTATAGATAGTCACAAGCCTTCCTGGAGTAATATTAGATCCTAAGGACTTTGTGAATAAAAACACAACCGGCCAAATAAAGTTATCTATGAAAAATGTATGTTGGAAATTGCCAGAGATTTACTTGGGCATTTTATCATAGGTTATTTTTCCTGGGGTTTCACTAATTGGTTTTGACTGGATAGTATGAAGATTTTTGGCTCTCCAATTAGTACTCAAGAGATGGCAATTGGGTCTAACCTCAAAGAAGTAAATTGAAAGAAAAAAAAAAGACAATGACAGTGTTATTAAATGCTTACTACTGTTTATAATACTGTGGCCAATCTTGCTACCTTGTTCAGTTGTGCTGTTCTGAACTAGTAGAGCAAGGCCAGGAAACTTGTGTTTTAATAATATGGAATAGTTAACATTGTGTGGTGGACATCCCCAAAGCACTTCTCACAGCATGAGGTCTGTTGATGGCACTGAGCCAATGCAATGTAAAATGCCCTGACACTGCTGCTCCTCCTCACAACATTTGCATTCTATTGAACTTCTGCAGGGAGATGGTGTTTAAGATATCAGAGGTAACCATGATCTAAGTGGATGGATAAGAAGAAAATGGCCATAAGTCTAGGAAAATGAAAACTTGGCTTTGGCAGACGTAAATTATTGCATTTTATATGCAGGGGTTCACAGATTGCAGAACCTCAGATATTGATATATTGTCTGAGGATTCCGTAGTAGGTTTGTTTAAAAGTATTAATGATTTCTTTGGAAGATGGAAGAAGAATATCCTTCTGAAGGTGATGATAACTGTAACGGGAGCCTAAGATGTGAGACTGGACTAGATGTCTAGCTTGTAGGCAGCTGAAATTAGATAAGGTGATCCTGTTTTCCAGTCATGTTAAAAATAAGTGAATAAAAATAGAGAGTAAAAAATAAGTCATTATTTCATTTAAATAGTAACTTATTTAATCTTATAACCCTGAAACAGAAGAATCATAAACCTATGAACATTACAATTATTGTGTTTCCCTAATAATTTACTCTCACTATTAGGAATGTCTTTATTTTAAAACCAAGCACTGCTTATATTGGCTTTCAGATATGGTTAGATCTTAACTGTTAAATGGCTCTTTGATTCAACAGACAACGTTCTGTCACACATAAATGTATCTGATATTTTATAAGCTCATCCAACTTATACATTACATTAGACATCGGGTTCACCACCCTCACCCCATTTTGGTATGCCCATAGGTCCTGTAGTTGTAATTTTCCGTCTTTTTAAACAGAAGCCTTGGGAAGGTCTTTTAAGTCTAAACTGTCTGTTGTAGCACTGCCTAAAACATTAATCTTTCTTCTACTCAAATAAACATGACAAAAACACAGTTAAGTATGTAGCTGGGAAAACAACTCTGAATGAAAGAAGGTAAATCATTCTAAGTTTTTCTGTGGTTAAAAGCAAATATCTCAGTGTTACTGATTTTAATGGCATTTCTTTTTTTTATAATTAGAAAGTAGTTCTTCCTAAATGTAGACGGTTTCATTACTTTTGCTTGAATAGCCTAATTTGATTTCATGCCATATTTAGCAACATATGTTGCTAAAAATAATCATGATAAGGCTTTAGAAATTTCACTATAGCTTTGGTACTGAAAGTTGTATGCATACATGCATATATATAATGCTCTGTATATTATTTTTACATCCTAAAGGGATTTCAATTTCCTTTGTGTGCATCAGGTAATTTATTATCATTCAGAGTTCACTGTAACCTGTGCATTTCCTTCAGTAAGCTTTGGCTTGTCCACTTGTATGAAATCCATTTAAATTTCACAGCTTGATCCTGTATCATGCTTTTATTCATACGGATATAAATGCATGTAATGATAAATGTTAAAGAAAAAATGATACTTAAAATGATAAAAAGACCCAATCTGACACACTAGTTATACTGTATCCTAGTAAAAATAAAAGCAACTATTGTTTTCTGTTTTTCTGTTGTTTTGATTTAACAAGAAAAATATACAAGAAACTATTTTTACCCACACCAGTTCATTAAAAATGCATATTGTTATGTATAATTCTTGGGTTATATTTTTGTTTTTTGAAATCATTCCATGAATGTTGTGTATGTTGCGTACTTACAGCAAATTGTATTACAAACCCTCATCTTCCCAGTACTACTTCTGACTGTTACTTTTGGGTGTTATCTTCAAGTGCAGGTAAATTAAAGACTTATATTCAAGGACCAATATAGCAAAGGGGGAACACTTATCAAATGTGCATGTTATATATATGAATGGAAAAAACTCTCATAAAGCATCAGATTTCTCAATGTTACTGCAGTCAGTTCACCTTTAGAGGTGCAGAAACTTGATTGTTTGATTGTGGATCACTGCGGTGGTTAAAACAACTCTAGGGCAAATAAATTTTCCTTTTAAATAAATTTTCAACAACCCCCCCCCCCAAAGATCAAAAAAGAAGAAGAAAGTAGAAAACCCAAAATTGTTCTAAGTTTAAGAGTGAATTCTTTAGCAAAATGGGCTGTTTTGGGAAATCAGTGGTCAAACAAATGTACACTTTAAAGCCTATTTGGAGGGGAGTGGGTATCCCTGTATCCAGGACGTTGAAAGTTCCTGTCTGTACTTTCTTTCCAACTACTCCTTTTTTCTCCTCTGCATAATATATCACATAATTTCCAGCCTGTAATCATATCCATAATCAGAAAATGCATAACATAGGCATCCCTTGACTGTGTCTGCAAAAAAATGCTTCAACACGTATTAAATAGTAATTTAACCAATTTAAATTTGTATTTTTATAAACAAGTACATCAGTTTATGAATTTATGTATTCTAAAGATAGTTTATAAATAGGAGAGAATATTAAATAAAATTTAAAACAGTTTGCATACCATTATGTCTTACAATATTTAGGTCAATATTAATGCTAAAAAAAAGACTATTGTACTTTTTAAGTTTAGTGTCCTGATTTGAGAAACATCAACCTGGCACTTCTTTAGATGGCCTGGGCATTACTCATAAGATGCTGTGAAATGATTCTGGTAGCATGTGAAAACCACGGATCATTGTGATTTTTTAAGTAATCTTAAGTGCTGGAGAGTTAATTAAAGCAAAGACTGCATGAGTTTTGTACAGAATGCAAAATAAGGGGTAGATTTCAAAATGTGCTTTGAAATGCCCATTTAACTCACTTGCAAGCAAAGCAGGCTCATTACGAAACCACCTCTCTCCCAGCAGCTCCTCAATTGTGCTCTGTGGGCCACCAGACATCTGCAGAATATTCTGTGGGATGCTCTCTGGAGAGAGCAGGGGATGGTGTGGTGTTCATTCACTTTGTTTCCATTCTTTTGATTGCAGGAAAAGAAGTAAAAAATCTGTCAGTGCTTCCCCAGAGCAGTCTAGCTTCACTGTAACAAACCCCAGGGAGTCACGGAGAACTGTTCATCCTAACTGTCTGGATTGGCAATTTGCTGCACTGAAATAGCAGAGAAACATCAGATTTCAACTACCCACTAATAAGTTGCACTCTTATGGCAATTACTTCACACTGCTCAATATTTAAAAGATACTTTTAAAAAGAAAACAATAAGAGATATTAAAAAAAAAAAAAGCAGCACATTTAGAGGCTAAATCTGGAATGCTGTGATAAAGACAAGGAAAATAGGACTTGTGTCTCGATCAGCTCTCCATTGGCACACACTCCAGTAAGGCTGATGACCAAGAAGAGCGTGCCTTCGCGCTGCTGAAAGTATTAAAAACAGGGGAGGGAGTGACTTGCTTTAAAAGAAGTTAGTCAATGTTTGATTTCCTTGTAAACTTTATAATGTACCTGTGAACGGGGTGGAATTAATTTTCTGTTAAAAGAACTGATGACTGTGATTGCTATGATGTGTTGAGGAGGGGGTCTGCAGTGAATGCTTTTCTTCTGATTTCACCTATAGTAAAAAGCTTATGCTTCCCTTTTTACTCCCCATTGCACCATCCTACAGTATATACCAATGGGGTAAATTCAGGCCCCCCCTTTAAAGTCAGCAGAGACGACATTTATGCCAGATATCTGTTTAGCTGCTCTTAATCTCAATAGGCTACTCTAATTGGTTTATTTGGGCAAAACCAACAAGCATAACTCTTTTTTTTTTTCCTAATACTGTCTAGTGATTGTTGCTCTACTTTAATGTAATTTTAGTTTAATTTAATTTCAAGCCATCTCAGCTGAATTACCAAATAATAACATTAAAACCAAAACAAACTTGAAAAAACAGATACACACTCCAATCTTGTTCTGATTGCAATTCAGGAAAGCTAATACCAGACAATAAAAACGCTTGTAATTATTTGAAACAAAAATATATCTTTGAATAAAGTAGATGTAGATATTAAATCCCAGATATTAATATTGGACATATGCACACAGGCATCTTCTCCCATTTGCTCCAATCAATTCAGAAACATCTAACTGTGGACAACTTTATAGAAATTCATTATTTTGCATGTCTTTAATATCAGCATTTATTAGAAAAATTTCTTTTATTTAAGTAAGCGTGGCATGGCTCTATTATTTGGCATATTCTAGCTGTGCAGGGTACCTTTTACTTCTTCATAGTATAATAAACTAAATATTTACAGTTTCCATTAGTGATAGATTTTACTGTTTGCTTAGCACTCCACTCATGATCCACTGAATTCTTGGGTAAGGAAATTAGTAGCAGTTTGAGAGACAGAAAAAGTAAAGGCAGATTTATACTTCTATCTTTGATGTAGCCATGGTGCCACTGGCACCTTCTTTCTTTGGGCGCAAGACAGCTGGAGAACTGGCTTAACAGAGATATACAGTGAAGATATTCATGGATCCTATGTTTGGGATTGACATTTATAGAAAACACACAATGTAAATCTCTTTCTTCTCCCACTGCAAATGAGGTAGGAACACATTGGTGGGAGCAGCCTCCAGGGGTCATGGAAAACAGTCACAAGTCAAAGTAGGTCGATGGCTGCTCTAGTCTGTGTTAGGACTAATCCAGTGTTTGCTCGGGAGAAAGTACTACTTAAGTAAAAGGTATTTGGGTAGAAATGACATAGCAACTGTCTATTCTGGATGCATCATCATTCCGTGATAAGCCCTAGTTAGAAGCCTTTGGTCCAACTGTAACTTGATCTCTTTGGGCATTGTTTAAAGCTTAAATATCTATGATACCTCTCTTTTACCCACCCCTTAAACCCCCCATCATAATGAAGGGACAAGTCCTGTGTAAAGTTCTGTTTTGGTTAGATGTAAAATATTAGCACAACTCTTTTGGGGAAGAATTTCTTCCTAACATCTGATCTGAACCTGCCCTAGCACAGCTTGAGGCCATTTTCCTTGACCTATCACCTGTCACTTTGCAGAAGAGACCCTCATCCACCTCTCTACAACCTTCTTTCAGGTAATTGTAGGTAGTGAAAAGGTCTCTTCTCCAGACTAAACATCCCGATCTCCCTCAACCTCTCCTTATGAAGTTTATTCTCCAGACCCTTCAACAGTCTGGTTGCCCTTCTCTGGAAATAACACTTCTTGATAATGAAAATACTTATAAATTATTTTTCTTATCCTAACTTGTCCTTAGCCCTACCTGTTTCCCTGACTGTTGTCCTCTCAATTTGGAGCATTTTGTTAATGTAGCAATCAGCTGATGAGCAAGGGATCTGTGCTTAGACTACAGAACATATCTATCAGGTACTGGTACCTAAACCCTTCTCAGTGATGAGCTCTATCGGGATACCTGCACATCTTGCTTTGAAAGCAGGCAAAAGGAAATGTATTGGACAAAAAAGAGGCCTGTGTGACCTGCTGGGGTTGGCTACACATCTGATGTGCACATATTTTATCATTTCTCTGACCACTCTGTATTACCACAGTTTTTATGTATATCTACACACAAACACACACACACACACACACACACACACACACACCCACATCTAAAGGTAATTATCTGTGGCAGTAAAGACTGTTGAGCTAGTTGGTTGCAACTAATGTAGATATTCAACACTCACAACTTTCTAGCATTCACATTTATTTTGGTACCTCTGCTGGTATTTGTGATGATTTATTGCCTCAGATCTCGTGAGACAACTTGAAATGGTGCAGGTATGGTCATGTAACATTTTAAAATCGACTGGCGACTAACAGAGCCGTTCCAGCATTGTCTTAGCTGCCACTCAGCAAGAATTCAGGTGTGTGCCCTAGCATATCCTTCTTGGGGAAATGCTCTGTACTGGTCATGAGACTGCTTTGTCATTGGTAAACACAAATTTCTGTGCAATGACTTGAAATGTGCTTCTGTGATTTACTCACTGATGATGCTATTAGTATCCAAAGAATAAAAATACTTTCAACCTGTTACATTTTTAAACTGTAGTTGTTCTCTAACAGCTGAAATTATGCAGCATTTTTCCTGAAGATCTTATTTTCTTTTTTTTCCCTTGTGCATCCCTTTGCATACTAAGACATTTTTCTGTAGCTTTGCAAACAAGTGCTCATTTGTAAAGAGAGAAACTTATCAGATGTATAATACATATGCTACTCCAGCTAAAAGATCTGTTATATAACTTGTCCTAGGTCATTATGCTTAATCATGGCATTTTTATGCATCATTGTGCTCTGCAATTGTCAGAGAAATTCTATAAAAAGTAAAAATTTATATCCAAACATTCTTCCAAGTGAATTTCTTCAGTAAAATTAAAAAACAAACAAACACACAAACAAAAACAAACAACAAGAAAAAACCCTAAAATTGTGAAATTATAATAATATTATATTCACTCCCCATCCCTGCTGACTACCTGTGGGAGCAGGCCTCTGGAAGATAGACCATGTTTATAACAAACTGTGAAAAGACAACTTGTTTGTTAGGAAGACTTGTTCGGCCTTGTTCTTAACAAAATTGAAACAAGGCAGCTGGGTACAAGGACGTTGGCCCAGAATATAGAGAAGTCAGCTTAAAACTTGCTAACAAGTGCAGATGCTGTAACCGCATAGCAGGAACACAATGCTTGAGTAAAAGCCAAAAAGCATGTAAGCAATAGCCAATCATATAGCAGGTAGAGGTGCGTGCTAGCCGCGTGAACATAGCGGGATAACCAATCAAACAATGCATGATCAGCGCGTGATTGCATGGGTAGGAAATAGACAACTATAAATGTAACTGAAAGGTTGTGAATAAACGGAGATTTGTTATCATCTGCATCGTGTCGGTGCGTTTGCTCCCCTCTATCTGGCCGCAACAACTACCCCTCTATTGATGGAGTCCATGAAACCATTGGCCTTCCAAGCTGCAAAAGCACGCTGCTGGCTCATGGTCAGATCCTTATCCACTGGGACCCCCAGGTCTTTCTTGGCAGGGCTACTCTCAAGGAGACCTTCTCTCAGCCTGTATATATGTTTGGGATTCCTCCAGCCCAAGTGCAAGACCTAGAAGTTGGTAGTGTTAAATCTCATTAGGTTCACCCAGGCCCACCTTTCAAGCCTGGCCAGATACCTCTTGATAGACGGATCCCTTCTATTGTGTCAACTGCACCACTCAGCTTGGTGTCATCAGAAAACTTGCTGAGGGTGCACTCAATTTCATTGTCAATGTCATTGACAAAGATGTTAAAGATCACTGGCCCCAAGATAGACCCCTAAGGAGTAGCATTTGTTACCAGCCTCCACCTGGACATGGAGCCATTGACCACAACCTGTGTCCTTTCAACCAATTCCTTATCCACTGGATTATCCACCTGTCAAATTCACATCTCTCCAATTCAGAGATAAGGATGTGGTGGGGGATCATGTCAAAGTCCTTGCACAAGTCCAGGTAGATGACATCAGTCACCTTCCCTTTACCCACCGATGCTATCTCTCCATCCTAGAAGATCAACAGATTGGTGAGGCAAAATCTTCCCTTGGTGAAGTCGTGCTGGCTGTCCCTCATCACATGCTCTTCCCTCATGTGCTCTAACTTGTCATCCAGAAGGATCTGTTCCATGATCTTCCCACACACATAGGTGAGCCTCAGCAGCCTGTAGTTACCTGGGTCCTCCTTGCACCCTTTCTTATAAATAGGAGTGAAGTGACCTTTTTCCCAGTCCCTGGGGACCTTGCCCAACAGCCATGACTTTGCAAATAGGATGGAGAAGCACCTGCTTATGAAGAGAATGAATCATTCTACAGGTAGCAATGACTGGAATCTCCATGAACACAACTGCTAAGAGCTAGCTCTGTTGAAGACATAAATTGTAGACAGATAATATAAAGCAAGATAAGGCTTACCTTTCATCGTTTGCTCACTCCCCCTTCAGAGATCTTCACTTCTGCCAGGATGAAAATTAAAATCGCTTCTTGTAATCCGCATCTGTCAGCATTCAGCCATCCACCATGCACATTTTACCAGAGTCATTGCCATATAAACAGGTCATATTTCAGAAAATGAAAATGCTGCCTCAAAATGCAGCTTTGTGAGAATGTGCAGTTAACAATTTTTGGGTTGCATTTTCACAGATTTTAAAACATCCAGCTGTATTTGACTGGGAAGGGTCTGTTACTGGTTGTAAGGAGACACTTTGAAAATGTTTGTTTGAACTAAATATTTATATGAGTTTATAACAGATAGGAAGATATTTAAACAGTATAATCATTCTCAAAATGACAGATATACAATAAACTTGAAAAGAAGGAAAAACTGACGTCCCTCTTAAGTTAGAAGTTGTCGGCTGGTTTCTCTATGGTCATGTACAGGAACTACAACAGCCTGAAACAAAACCCAAAAAAGTTGTTAACAACTTATCTCATGAATATCTCTCTCTCTTCCAAAGATAAATTTAGAATTAGGGCTGTTGGAAATGCTTCATCTGCTGGGAGACCAGAATCTTTTAATGTGGTTCCTAGAAGTAGGAGTTGGAGGAGTCATTGCTAGACCACTGCCCATTGTCCTTGGTAAGTCCTGGGAAACAGGAGAGTTGCCTGAGGACTGGAGGAAACCAAATGTCATTCTGGTCTTCAAAAAGGGCAAGAAGGAGGACCCGGGTAACTACAGACCAGTCAGCCCTCACTTCCATCCCGGGAAAGGTGATGAAACAACTTATCCTCGGTGGTGTCTCTAGGAACATCAAGGATAAGAAGGTCGTTAGGAGCAGTCAGCATGGTTTTACCAAAGGGAATTCATGTTCAACTGACCTAATAGCCTTTTGTGAGGATATAACTGGGTGGATGGATGATGGTTTTCCTTGACCTCAGTAAGGCATTTGACACTGTCTCCCACAGCATCCTGGTGGACAAACTGAGGAAGTGTGTCCTGGAGGGTGGATTGAGAACTGGTTGAAGGGAAGAAGTCAAGGAGTTGTCATTAATCACTCTTGTTGGTTATCACAAACATGACAATCACAAAGGTCACATGCGATAAGAGCAACTGCTACCCGTGATACATACTAAAAACACTCATCATGAGGTTCACGTCCTCTGCAAGTGAAAGATCATCTTGGTAAAAGACAAAGTTGGCAAAAGTTGCACTGAGCTCAAGTTGACATCATATTTGATAAGAGTTGGGATATGGCCCCTTGGGCTTGGTGCTATACAGATGTGGTTACAGAACTGGAAAGGGAAGCTCATCACGAGGCTCTTGGACTCCAAAGAACAACACAATGACATGGCTGAAAATCTGTTTGTGTTTGGAAAACTATTAGAGAGGCAATGAAATTCATCATAATTTTGTGAGATCTAAAATGTATTACTTCCTCCTCCCTAAGCATTTTTAGTCCACTCAAGTAGAATTTTGTAAAATAACAAAAAAGACGATGGGTTTGGATTTTTTAAAGAACTTTTGAAAGCTGGGACGAATTTAGAGCAAAAAAATTACTTTGCAGGAAGGTTTGATTTCTTTCTTTGTTGCTTGTTTTACTGGCTTTGTTTTTCTCTTTGTACTAGATAGTCTGTAAAAATGCATTATTAATTGCTGTGTGGGCTTTTTTTATTCACGTTATCTCAAAGGCCTCTTATCTACTTATCTACTTTAGTTGCCAGTCCAACTAAATCTCTCCCTTTTAACTAAAATAATGCACTCATCAAATAGAAATGTAAAGAAAGAGAGATTATCAAAACATATCAATGTTAAAACAAAGCAAATTTGTTGTCTTTGAATTGAGTTTAATGGCAAAACAATCCTGTGCTGCTGCAAAGGCCATTACAAGAAGCATGTCAGTTAAAACCTCAGCAGTAGCATCTCAAAAGAATTATCACTTTTGAGTAATAATTCAATGGTCATGTACCTACATAACTTCCTAAGAAATACCGGTCCACAAAGCCCAAAGAGCCCATCATGTAATCCCTATGAAGAGGCAATGTCACTTCTTAGTGATACAATGTATGTCTGCATGCATGGTGAGTCAGTTCCTACTGAAAAGCCAAATCCAAAGCACCTGATCTGAAGAGGAAAGGTGTGCTAGTGTGGGTATTGTCATCCTACAGGTATGAACACATGCCTTTTGGTATGCTTAGTAGATGGTCATATTTGTTTTCTTTATGTTTTACGTATCCACTCATCATGGAAAATAGCTTTTGCAAAAAGCATATATAATCAGTTCAGGGTAAAATATACCAACCACAGTCCTTGGGTATGGCTGGAGGGCATTGGGATTATTTGCTTTAAGGGGAAAGTAAATTTTTGTTCTTACCCTTTTAGTAACTTGGCAAAACTTCCTGCAAACAAATCATGACATATCATCCGAGACTTAGGTGAAACAAGGATAATTGCTTTTCTTCTGCATAGCTGTTGCTATCTCTGCAAGTGCTCAGATGGCATTCTTTGTGAGCAAGAGCTGGATTGAAACCTCAAAGGAACTGCCAGGGCTGCACTTGTGTCTGGATGGTAGTCATTGTTTCAGCACGTCTGGAGAAGAGGGCAAAACAGTGAAACAGGCGTTATCAATCCCAAAAGAGACTAATTGCTCTAATCGCTAATGCTGCCATTGAGCTTTCTATTTTAGAATTACTGCAACTAGTTTCTCAGTAGAAGAAATGTAAAAGTCACTTTAAATATGGGATTAGCTGGAAAGCAAAAGCAAGCAACGGCCAAAACTTTCAGAATCGTTTGCATCTTGATCTTTTAGAAAGCCAAAGGTCTGGTTCAAATACGCTGGGGCTATGCTTTATGTCAGAAAAAGAATTGCTTTCTCAAAAGGGCGAAAGTTCATAGTAGTTGTATATCTATGTTGAGCTTTTTATTTGGTGCCAGAATTTCCCTATCAATAAGCTACAGAAGATGATGCAGAAGCAGGTCCATAGCCAAGATGGCAAATCTAGAGTTAATTTGGATGCCTCTGCCTTGTACTGCTGTGGTCACATTTGCATGAATAAATATGAGAGGGCAAGGCATCCCGTCTGGCCATACAGAGAGTTTTCATAGCATAACCCATGTCTATACAGTAAACTTTCATTTCCTTTGCCCTTTTTGCCTGTTGGGAGTATTCTTGCTCTCATGCCAAGCCCCTGAGCTCTACAGCCAGTGCTGTGTATGGGACTGCTGTTAAGCCCTGCTAGGAAAGAAATAAGGACTGTCTTTCCTTGTTACACTTTAAACTGAGGTAAATGGCGCTGAGGTAAAACTAAAATGTAAATACAACTATTTGTCCAACTATTTGCTTCTGCTGCTGTAGTGGTGGCTACGTACAGCTGAACCCTGGAAAAAAGCTTCCTGGAGACAGCTCATTCGCTTGAGTGACACTCGCTGCCTCCTTCAAGCAAAGAATGTGGTTAAATGTTTTGCTGAAAGAAGGCCTCTTTCATACTGATTTAAAATATTATCTTTAAGGCAGTGACACGCATTTTTTCATCTCTCCTTTAACTCTTCCTTCCTACTGTTGTCTATGAAGGATGCACAGTTCTACTCCTCTTTATTTGTGAGGTTGTCATCTCCACCTTATCTCACTCAACATATTCTGGTCTTTTTTTATCCATTTTAAAACTGAAGCCTTTCATATGCATTCAAGTGCACCCCACATCAGATATTTTTTTCTGACTAGTCTGGGAGATACTCACTGTATCCAGTCTAGATTTATCTCATTATTTTGCATATTTGTATTAAGTGTGTTGTGATAACTGCTTTTCATTGTGTAGGCTGTTTCTTTGTACTAAATCTGGAAATATAAAGATTTTAAATAAAAGAAATCCTATGTTCAATCAGTCCTTTCTTTTTGTGACAGGCTATAAGGAAAATGTTATTTTTTACAATTTTTATTGTTAGTTATCTGTTATGTACCTGAACTTAGAAACAGCAGAATGAGAAAACTTCACTTATACTTGGTACATGGTTGAGCTGATCCCAGGAGCCACACTTTGATAGAGTCTTTTGATAATTGATAACTCAAGCCATTGTATTGTTTTTCACACATCTTATGGTTCTTGAGTAGGCATTCAACTAAAGAAATGCATTGTGAGGCTGCAGTGTCTAAATAGAGCACCTGTAGAATTTCTTCAAAGTTGGGTATGACAAAAAATAGATGTAAGTGGTCAAGGCCTCTACCCACCCCCGCAAATATGTCACATAAATTTTTAAATGCATCCTTCAAATTATTTTGTAGAAGACTAGAAAATAACTGGTAGTCCTCAGCAAAATACAACACTGCACAAAATGCAGTCTAATATTTTACTGAAGGTAAAATTGTAAGAAACACAATGATGAGCAGTATAAAACCTCTAGCCTTTTTATGCTCTCTTAAACACAAATATTATTAAATGAAACTCTGTGCATCTAGATGATTTACTGACTATTGCACAAGGCAATTGGATGACTTAAGCTAATTAAAACTCACGCAAAAGTCCTGCTTTTTATATTGTCTGGAAAAATTACCATTGAACTTAATGGGAAAAAGACAAGACCTTACTTAGGTCATAAAATATCATGAATGATTTCTGATATTCAGAATGCATTTTGATTTCCAGTAAAAGAGTAATAAGTGTGGCTAATCTTTTGCTGCTTAATTAATTATTTTATAAAATTGTTAGAAAGTGAATGGGGATCATTTTATTACTTTGATTTTTTTAAAATTAAACAAGTAGATCCTTGGGGCAGGGGCTGTCTTCCAGTGACATAAAGCTTGGTCCTTGACTGTGACTTCTAGGCACAGCCACACCATAAATTATAAACATTTATAATACAATGCTTCTTATAGAATCTGTTTGGATCTGATTCAGGGATGAATAAATCACTTCTGGAGTTTCTGGCAAATAAACTCATTGCCTCTTGTACACGTGCTGGGTTTCCAGTAATCTGCTAATTACTCTTAAAATTAATGCAACCTGCAGCCTGCATGAAAACATGCAGCAAGTCTTCAGTCATATGAACTTTGGAACTCAGACTTTTAACAAATATGATGAGATGGTCACTTAATAAGGGTTTTCACCAGACTTTTAATGTGTTTTTTCCTGCACTAAACTGCAAGAAGAATTTACAATAAGGGAACTAATTTGCATTTGATACTTTGAAAATAAAATATGGTTGATTACTCAAACTTCTAATGTCTGGAATACATGTATGAGAGAATATCCCTTGCCGAAGAGTTTTATGCCACCATATAGATCTTTTTGGAAAAGCTGAACCTCTATTTCTGAAGAAGCTTTTGGAGATTAAATCTATTAAGAAACTCTGCATTATTCCAGAAGTGAAGTCCACCAAAACTGATGAAACCACAGATTATCCTCTGCTTAGAATGAATCAAATGCATGTTTTGAAGAGGGAAAAGTAAAGTGCTTTGGTTTTTGTTTTGTGGTTTTTTGGGGTTTTTTTTTGTGATTAATGGGAAATGGGAGGCCTCAGGACTGCAAAGACGCTTTTTTGGTGCCCTAGGCTGCAGAATCACAAAATAACAAAACATAGAATAACAGAGTGTTAGGAGTTGGAATGGATCAGGAAAGATCATCTAGTCCAACCCCCATGCCTGAGCAGGATCACCTAGATCAAATCAACCATGGATGAAATAAAGTAGCCAAAAGGCACATAACACATTAGGACTGTATGGACTGATATGCCACATTCTCGGTGATTTGGTTCTCGTGGTGCTTGAATGGACCAATTCAGGGTTCAAGAACCTTTTATCACATGTCAGGTCATACTGACATTCTTGTTGGGATATACTGGTGGCTTGTTGGGACATATTACCATGGCTCCCTTTCCTTTTCCCTTATTCTGACTTAAAAAAAAATGATCCTACTTAGTCTGGGGCTGCAGGAACACACCAAGGGTAAGAGGTACTTGGTGCTCAAGTCCTGTTGATGCTGACCTAGACCTGGACCAGACCTTGTGTACATATGTGTAAAAAAATCAGTCTGGTTGACTGCATATTCTTCCTCTCAGCATTTTAGCCTCATAAGCTTTTCTCTTTGTGATTTTAGTTATTTTAAATGAAAAACACTAGTAAGAATTTTAAATATTGGGAATTCAAATAAACTTGTGCATAGCATCTGCCATGTTTGGATCTTGGGTCTGTCTCAACCAGTAGACACTATTTGAAGCAAAACAATTTAGGAGCAAAGTCAAATTTTGGCACATTTTCAACTATTTAGCTAGCTGGAATTTAAACACATCTTTTTTACAGCCAGTTCCAAATGAAAAATACAGATTTGAAGTAAGCCTCTTTTTGCTGTATTAGCAGTGTTTGAAAAATTATATTTTGAATCCAAGGTCAAAGTTTCAGCTGGTCTTGAACAATGAAGAATTTTCAGCTTTGTGTTACTGCTACATGTAATTTTACAGGAGCGGTGGTCCCAACTATAAACCACATTTATGTTATCATGGCAGTAATCATTTGACCAACTCTGCTCTTTTGGAAGCCTCATAATTTTTCTTTTCTTTTCTTTTCTTTTCTTTTCTTTTCTTTTCTTTTCTTTTCTTTTCTTTTCTTTTCTTTTCTTTTCTTTTCTTTTCTTTTCTTTTCTTTTCTTTTCTTTTCTTTTCTTTTCTTTTCTTTTCTTTTCTTTTCTTTTCTTTTTTTCTTTTCTCCTTTCCTTTCCTTTCCTTTCCTTTCCTTTCNTCTCCTCTCCTCTCCTCTCCTTCTTTTTCTTTCTCTTTTGATTCTGATTTCTTTTTTTCTAAAGTACAGTTTAAATTCATTATGTAGATTTTTTTCCTCTATTCAACCACAAATCAAAACTATTTTTCATCATTTTTGCTAACATTCACTATAGAATATAAACTTGATATTATAAACAGTAAATGTGCTGGTATTAGAAGAAGTAGACCTTTTCAGCTTTTATTCGTCCAAGCATCCACTTGTCAAAATCAGAAAGAAGAGGGGAGGGAAACCACATATTGTATGCTAACAAACAAAGAAATAAAGCACAAAGGACTTTTCTTTTCAAACCTGGCATGTACACCAGAACAGTTTTTGCCATGGGAACACTTGATTAATCTCAGCAGCTTCCACTTTTCCCAGTCGGATACTGTCCTGTCACTTCTCCTGGTAATTGCAAATACAAAGCTGTTTTACATACAATAATGGTTGAGGGAGTTGGTGTCCTAAGCATTCTGCCAAGCTGCAGCAGTGTATTCTCAAGTACATTGCACATTGCTGGAGAGCACGTTTACCCAAGGGAAAATGTGACCGAAAATAATTTACGATCAGTCCTGCTCTAGCAAAATACGAGGAACATGTTGTCCTCTCTGGAGCGCTGTGACGCAGTTTCACCGATACAAAATTAGACATGGCTGAGACTGGTTCTGCTGAATGATTTTATGATGGACACCTGGTTTTGAGTCCTGCGCTGTGTTTGCGGTTTCTTTTGGGAGCATTGAAGGCTGCTAAAGGACCCAAGAGTGTCATCCACCACCTCACGGATTAGTAGTTAACAGCCAGGTTCTTCGACTTCTCCACTACAGCAATGAGAGGTTCATGGCTTCAGTGCATGCTCTATAGACCCAAGTTCACTTGGCTGAATTGGGACACAATCTGCTAGTATAATTTTTATCTCTCTTCTGTTTGTGGTTTGCTTAATGGTTTTTTGTTTGTGTGGTTTTGGGTTTTTTTGGTTAGGGTGTTTTT
>VXBZ01012356.1:0-11907 GCA_013399135.1 Heliornis fulica
CCTGTAATGTTGCCTGGGGTTGTATGTTAGGTACATCTGTTTGTAGCAGCAAGGGAACACATTCCTAGAGAATAACATGTCAAAAATTCAAATGAGAAATATCTTATGAAAAACACACAAAGGTAGCTTTTGTTCCTTTGCTCTGAGAGGGTAACAAGTTTAAGAACAGCATTAATGAAAAAAAATAAATTATAGAGTAGAAGTCTTACACATGCCAAAGCAGCAAACTACCATAATAGCAGGAAGCCATAACAGCAGGACTGCTACAATGAGAACCACCTTGTTATTATATAGTTAACATCTGGGCTTTCTAAATGGCAAAGTAAATAAACATAATGGTTATTGCCCTCTATTCACATTTTACCACCTGCATATGCAAGGCAATATACTGAGTAATCAAAACAGAAAAAAACCCTCTACTTCTATCTTTCCACCTTCGAGTATCTCTACGAAATGTGCTTATATGCAGCTAAACAATATACCTAAGTTTAACAGATAAGCCAGCCAACCCCCAACCAGTTCAGACTATTAGTTCTAATAAGATAACGACATAATCAGCAATGTAACTTTATATCTTGTCAAGATGGAATAAAAACCCTGGAGTAGGTCCTACTTGCTTGTATATATTTAGCAGTTTTATATCTGTAATTAGGTAATAATACTAGAGTTGTCATTTGAGCAATTACTAAAAGCTTATACATCAGGGACTAGATGTAACAAAAAAAAAATCATTCAAATATAATTTAATCCTCAAATAACTTTCTAGGACCACAACTGTTGACTTCTACACTTATCTGTACTTTAAAGCCAGTTAACATTGCTTTAGAGAAGTAAGTATTTCTAGGCACCATGGACAGTTAAGGCTTCTGTAGAAAGAAACACATACCCTTTTGTTAAGGGAGAGAAATAAGGGCTGACATTCCCCCATGAAAATAAGATTTAGGGTTAGGATTTCAGTTAAGGACAACTAAAGGAAATAATCCTCCTTCTAAGAGATCATCTTTCTAAGACTAGATCCTACATGTAGCTGAGGTCGCATAAATCATATTAAAATTGCCATAAATCAAAAGAACATTTCCATTTTATTGCATGGTATCTCAGCACTTTGTAAACAGCTGTCTGCATGTTATGTGAACCAGTATGTTTTAATGCTAAGTTGTATCAATGCTTCTAGAGAATGATAGTTGCGATGATTCAGTCTTAATGCTGAATTACCACAGCATAAAGTTGACCCACACTCTTGCTTAACAGTGAGCAGTTGTTGAAATGCACTGGAAAACCACTGTTTCATATATCAATATAAGAAACTTTCTTAGCTCCTTAAACTCTTGAAGTAGGGTTTAATCATTAAAAGAAACCAACAAAAAACACAGAAAACCACCCACCTTTAGAATGTAAGAATGGGTCGGGGGATTTTTTTTTAAACTCTTGAATCAACTTGGTACAATTTTTTTGTTGTTGTTCCATATAACTGGTGTCAAAACTCCAGAATCCAAGTATTTGTTCTATATTATTTCCATGAATGCTGACACCATGCCTAAGAAAGTGAATCGACTATGTATCAACTGTCCATTAGCCTCAAACAATTAATAAAATTATTACCAAAATTAGTGTGCTATGCACAGTAGAAATATTAGGGTCTCCCATATTTTGTAAAACTCAATATTTACAGTAGTCATTAAATAATTATTTTATCTGCATTAAAGAATGTGGAATTCAGTCCTAACTGTGGGCAGGGCTTGCTGGTCATATAGCAATTCTATATACATATACGCATGGCTACGTCCTCAATAGTTATAGCAGATTAGTTTATATTAAAATTGCCAAAATACTAGAAACAGTACNGGTAGGAAGGAACTGGGAATAGAATGAAGGAATAAGCATGTGAGTTTCTAAAAGTATTTTTTATCTGGCTGAAATTATAATGAAGATATCTCCACAATTGAGAAAGATAAGAACTTCAATATTTAATTTTGAGTGGGGAGAGGTGTTTGTTTTTAGTCCACACCAATTTTTATCTAACTCTCTAGTGTAGAGTATCCTATTGCAAAATATTTTCTGTAAAGCAAAGTATGTGTTGCTTTATTTGATATATACATGTGGTTTTATATATTACTTTTAGATTAAAAAAATTACTAGCTCTTTTCAGAGCTATGACTGCATTGGAATACATAAGCCACTTAAAAGAAAAATAATTAAGCAGAGCCACCTTGACTTCTCACAAGCAAATAATACTGGCTAGATACCGGGTTTGGCACCCAATATTATAGGGAGAAACACTCAAATATGAAGATAACTTGGAAGTGGAAAAGGGATGGACCCATAGAATGTAGTTGCATGTTCAGAGTATTATTTTCTTTATCTACACACAGAATTTAAGCTCACACTTTTAAAGGTATCCCCACAAAATATGAAAGGCTTTTTAACACTAAATATAATTGTAATGGGGGACTGCAAGTGTCTCTTCAATAAAGAATCACTTTATCTTTTATCTCCATATTCTCTCTTAAAGACAGTGTACACATACACATCCAGGCATTACTCCTATAAGCCCCTGAAGGAATACACAATAGCTATTAATCTAAATATTAAACATATCTTTATTTTTTTGCACATATACATTATTCTCTCTTCAGTTCTTCAAGAAGCAATATCATCAGGATTAGCACTGCAACAAACTAAAACAGAAATGGGCTCTCCTTAAAGTCTCAGAAACAAATCTGGCCTCAGAATAAACTAAAATTTGAATTTTTTACCTCTTTAAGCTGTAGCACATTCACTAAACATAGTTGGCATATAAAAGCCTTACTGCAGTAAATGTCCCTGTGTGTTAACAGGTGTGTTGTAAGAACATCATTTTGAATTTCATCAGCTCTGATCATTAACTTATCATGCAGTGAAAGGATATTTCAGACTGACTGTAGTGCCAAGACATGTAAAAGCTTAGGAAAAAAGTATTCAAGCAAAAACCAACAACAGATTTTGTTTACGAGGGACTGAAGAAAAAAAATCATTAGCACACTACAGTGTTTTGAAAGACAGATGGCAGAACACTAGACAAATTCAACCATACAGCTAAAATCATACAGTACATGGATACAAAAAAAAAAAAAAGGCACTTCAAAAACCTGAAAAACATTTCCTTTGTTGGAACAAACACATGCATGTTTTTTTTTTAGGGTTTGGGTTTTTTAAAATTCCCGTGTATTACATCATTGAAAGCATAAAGAGTTGGCTTACAACTGGGAAATGAGTGATGATCTGCTAAGAACCTGTTTTTGTATTTAACTGAACTTTCTTCTTTATATAAATTTATACTAAGCCCATCAGAAAACCGTCAGATTAAATTTCAGGATGGTCATTAAGCAAAGAAAATAACACATACCTTATTGAGCACATATCCTAGTCAGAAGATGCATGAAGTGGAATGACATATTGCATTAGCATTCTTCTTTCAAGGCAAGTATGTCTGCTGTTGTACACATATATATGTACATATATATATATATATATGATGCTAGAGAAAGCCGTGTTCAAGGAATGTTCAAAATACTGGACCAGAATACAGTGATGTCTCCCTAGACCCTGACAGAGTTCAAATTACAGTCTAGAACAGGCCTCCAAATAAAACTGCTTCCTGAACAGGTAAGACTTCCACATCAGTTTTTTAGATTACTTTTTACTTAGAGGAAAACTGTTAGATATTCTTTCCACCTAAGATCATTCAGTAACCTATTACAGGTTAAGAATATGCAATATAGTGAGACAAAACTCAGATTCTGGATTTCAGTATCAACTCAAGTTTCACACTCATAATCATATTCCAGAATATAACATCTAAACATTAAAACAGAATATACCAAAAGTTAATTACTGGGGCAACTGGGTCTGTGCAGATGACAGTATGTTCTTTGACTCTAAGCCCCCAGTAGCAACATCCCTGAAGAAACTTGCATCACTCTTGTCATAACAGTACAATTGTACAGTCACATCCACTGAAGTAACTTCTATACTATTGATCGTGACTTGATTGTCTTTCAGTTTTATTCAGAGCCAGTTTCAACAAAGGCATAGAATGAAGTCGTATGTTACTTGTATATTTCAGCTAGGAACTGTTGCCATTCCAGCTACTGGTTACACAGACAAGTTGAAAACTAATTACAATCCTTGTACGGAAATTGTCTTATAGAACAATGCTTCCATTGACCAATGAATTTTAAACATTTGGATGGCCAATAGATTGTAGAAACTATTTAAACTGGCTGCCTTTTGTGGATTCAGATGGACAAAGATGCATGGCCTATTTGCATTAGCTTATTACTAACAACTATCATTGATAACTTGTGACATAGTTTAATGATCTTTTAAAACCAATTTGTCATGAATAAGCAATCAACTCAGATACTGGGTAGCTTCAGTGGAGACAAAGGAGAATGTTCTTTGATTCATCATAGAATCTTAGGGATGTTTTCAGCTACTCCACAAATTGTCAGATCTCACAAGTACTGGACTTCAAATCATATTTGATGGCTACTCACACACATGCTCTCATTCTCCTAAAGCTCTATAATCTCACCCACTCACGGTGCTGGGATATATATTCACCATTGTCTACTGGGTCAAGGAGTGCTAGATGCGCTGCAGTGCTGGACTGAAGTGTCATCTCTGTTACACCCATCACTTCATGTTTGCATCTAGTGACCACCACCCCTATACACAATCTGCTTATCAGTTTCAGTGCATAACACTGGGAAGCAGCAAAAAGACCACTGTCCTGTGCAAAAGCTGCACATTAACTGCATAGCAGATTTCTATATTCAAGGCAGCCTTGATTACAGACTCACTCACAAAAGTTTAATGCTACTCCTTACTCCCATGATGTCAGGAATAATGCTTCTCAGGTCTAAAAGGGCAGTTTGATTTAGCTAGCAATGCAAGGAAAACTTTTGGTCCAGTTTTGGTTTGGGGTTTTTTAGTGACATTTGGATACAGAGGCTATAGGGTCTTCAGCAGAAGCCTTCATGTAGTAGTATTAAAAACACGTTCTTAGGTTTTAATTTGCGTACCATTTCCTAGCAGAATAAATTGCATAAATCTAATTTAACAGCTTTTCTACCAGTGCACCATATCTTCTGAAAGCAAGTTTGTTTTTTTCTAATTTATCAAAGTCACACACTAAAACCAGGAAAATAAACTATGAAGTTTTGTGACCTTTGCATCTGGCTATGACAATAAGTGGCATTGAGACAGAGCTCTATACATTTCTAGGTAAATACATAACTTTTCACTGAAAATTATTCTCCTACATCTATTTATCAACCCCAACAAGAACCAGGCAGCTATCATAACATATAGCAGTGGAGTTTTATTTAAATGCAAATTCAAAAAAGGAGGGTTCTTTATCAAACAGTTTGGGAACTGGCTTCAATACTGAAGTCTCTAAGAGTGGATAATAGCATGGGTAAAGCATACATACAATGATGTGAAAAGGATGACGATCTATATGACCCCATTCATAAAGAGAGTAGAAAAATTTTCAGTAGTGACCTATTTCCCACAAATGCACCAAATGTACTTAAATGATAATGAAAAATATCAACTTTGAAACTGGACAAAGAAGGGAAATCTCATGTAGCTTCAAACTTGTATTTACATTAAAGCTTATGAATTCATAAAAACCTTATGATTCTTAAAATTCTTTGCACATATTTACTCTTGTACTTTCTTCAAAATGTCTGGTTTTGATGTTTTCAAAATAGTGAAAATAAAAGTTACATCTATCATGTAATAAAGCAATAGCTGAATAACTTTTTTTAAAAGCAACCATACACCGTAAGAGGAAAATATCTAGGAATAATGCTTGGAGCTCCAGTTTGATGCAGCAAAAGAATGATCTAGTATCAGGAATGACTTTTATTGTAAAAATAGGTTATAAACTGTCAGCAGATAATTCACAATAATAGAAGAATTAAAAAAAGCAATGTACTAAGCCTCTGCCTACAGTGTTACAGTTCCTAAGAGATGAAAGAACAGATTTTCACTTTTCCCCAAGTGTTTCACTGGCTAATAAGAGCTAAATTTAATGCAAGTTTCCTTTGATTTCTTTTTAGAAAACACATTTAGATAGGGTAAATGAATACTATTAAATTTAGTCCTCTTCTTCACTGGGAACATGTTTTTCCCAAGTTCCATCTCTTCTGCTTTCTCTCTCTTCCCTTCCAATCTTTATGGAGGAAACAAGGTTTTATTTTCCCTTGATTCACAGTGAGAAAAACCATACCAAAACCCCAATATCGATATGAAGGGAGATTGTCAAGGCTGGAACAATCTAGGAATTTTCAAATGAGGTTCCACAGCTTACAACTAACTTGCAGAATCTGAAAGGCTTGTGAAATCTCAAATATTTTGTCTAAACATCCATGGAGACCGGTGGAACAGTCCCTAGCATTCTCAGTAGCTTTTGGGATTATTTCTTCACAGAAAGAACTAACAGATTTACCCCATCTCTATCCAGAAACATGGTAACAAAGCCAAAAATAAAGGTCAGACCTCAAAAGAGTGAGAATAATGATTATAAAGACTGATAAATAGAAAGAATTGATTTCCAGACACTAATTTGGCCTGTGACATCTATGCTAAAACAAATGAAACCTTTGGGGGTTTCCATTTTGCAGTCAAACCTCAGTTCAAAGCCTTTTTCCAAATGAACTTTTTCTTCAGCAAAAAATCTTGAAGAGCAGATCACTGGGATCAAAATCATATGAAGAGCAACGAAAAATATCAAGTTAAAATCCAGTAAAATGTCAGCTAAGGACTTCATATCTTTCTATTTGATATTCCAATGGCATTTAGACCTAAACATAGTATTTACTGAAAGTTGAGCTTTTATATTGCTACCATATCTATTTTTTAATAATTTATACAGTCTAACACAAAAAAAATGAATGCATCAACAAGGGAAGAAAACTTAAAAAGCTTAGATTTCCATAAACCTTTCTTTTATGCCTCATTTCTCTAACACAAATGGACTCAGTTTTCACTAAAAGCATCCTACTGGATTTAGAGAGTATTAATAGTCGCATTTCATTTCCAAAATTTCATGTGATTAGTAATTATGCTTAGAGACATTTAATATACTCACATCATTCATGCTTTCACAAGATGTGGAAATCATTACTGAACCACTGAAAAACAGGTTTGGAGTGTGCTACAGGTTTAAAAAAACAGCCTCACAGTGGAGAAATTTTTCAAACTCCTAGCTTAATATTGGCTTATAATGCCAATTCTTTCTGTCAGTTTTCAGAACAATATCTTGAAGAACACTTTATGAATTTTCAGGAAGATCTTTCTGAGCATATTAAATCATTGCATTCCCTCCAGTTCCTGCACTATTCAGAAATAGAGTAGTATCTCAGATATAAGTATACCCAGCTATACATAGCTAGATTCTTTGGTTGTCCTCTACTGATTCTCCAATACTTTCCATTCCTAAAGCTCTGTGTGTTTGTTGTGGTTTTCTTGAAGCAATATTCCAAAGTACCACAAATAGGTCCAAGAAAGCTAGACAAGAACAAGGATGCAGTTTCAAAAGATACTTACATCAAACCCAAATCTGAACTGCTGAGAAAAAAAAAAAAAAAGAAATTATCCTTCTGTTCCTCCCACATTCAATGTGTTTCCTCCACTTCACTTTTCACAGCTCTGTAGACAAATTAGAAAACCAATCTATATATTTAGATGTTTGAATTTTTAACTCTCAAAATTTATTTCCATTTATAAAGGTTCCATCAGTGTTGGCCTGACTTGGCTAGAAATTCCCACAGGTTCCGGTAACTATGCTTGATTACTGCTGATGAGCATATGAACATTTATTATAAAAAAACAAATCTCAGCTATCTCAGAAATGTGCATAAGAAACTCTTCTAAGTTTCATATGGTTCCCAGTTTGCAGGATTGAAGTACCAAGACTCTGGACTATATCCAGGTATCTTCACCTCTTCTTGGTTACTGTCTATAGACCTCAGCATTTACAACGATTGAGAGGCTCATTTGTGAGACTCAGTGCTCCGCAGGTTGAGCATCTCGATATAGGAACTGAACAAAATTAAGCAGGCATCACAAGTCATCCATACGCTAATTTCTCAGAATAAGCACACATAAATTGCTATCATTTTTTTGTAACGGAAACTTTACATTTGGGACTGACTTAGTTTGGGGTACTGCTCCTGTAAGAGAAAATCTGTACAGCTCTACTGACTTCAGTGGACCTACAGTTTATATTGCTAAAGGATGTGATCCACCATAATTTGAGACTCAAACACAGATACAATAAAATTTAGTGTAGCTTGGGAAGGATCTATTCTAGAAACAGCTTGCAAGCATCAGATAATTACTCTCTTCAGATAGTTATGAGGGTGGATTAATTTTACATCTCGCTCATTTCCATTTAGTATATGATGCAGCTGAATCAATGCTACAAGAGAAAAAAACTCGGGAATGTTTATCAAAATGTGTAAACATGTTTACAGCCTTTTGCTGCACATTCATTCAACCTCATTTTTACTTAATTACAGATATTCTTGAGTAACAATGAAGAAAGCCTCTGAAAGAATCCATTACTGAACTATACAACTAAAAAAAAAAAAAAGACAAAAGGTCTAGTTCTTATCTTCTTTATGAATTCACTCTCTAAAGGTCAACGGTGATCTAATTAGAGTACTCCCTTTTTTCCTCAGTGATACAAATAGGTTTATTTTTGAAGGATTTTTTGAGAGCTTTATGACTTCTGTCAGAAAACAGGGAACTTGTCATACATATTCCACTGTGAGAGAAGCAAATTAAAGTTGTCTTATTTTCTATAAAGCTGAACCTGAATTATAGTTTTATTCTATAAAACCTGTACTATGAAAAATCTTCCTGCTGGTTAGAAGGAGCTTTTGCTATTCTTTGCTATTATTTCACTATTCTGGAAACTTTTTCTGTTCTGCAGTTTCAACCCTCCTGTAAGTGTTTGTACTTTCAGCTCTGTCCTTTTTATACTTTGAATACACAAAAGGAGGCAGCTCTTTCTACAGGACTGAAGCAATCTTTACACCTCTAAGCTCTTCTCCCTTGCGAAAGGTTCCTCACTCAGTCCTAAGAGATGATATAAAGTAATGATAGAGCTTTAGCTGAGAGTAATTTTCCCTTCTACCAATTCTATTAAATAAGTATAGTATTTTGAAAATGGAAGTTGCTATATAAGAGCTAAATACTACTGCCATTACTTTGTTGCCAAGAGACAGCTGCTTTTAAGGTCTTTCTCTGAACAATTATTAATTTAGCATTTTCCATTAGAAGCCCTGCTTTACATTATTCTAACCATGCAAAAAATTTGACCAGTTGGTCAAAAAACTGAGCAATGAACACTAAACATTTTGTATAATAATATATGCAAAGTCCACTGTTTTTAAAGGTTACAGCTTTAGTATAATTTCTGGAATGCTTATTTCCTATAAATACAAAGAACGTCTCCAGTGCACTCACTCAAAATGTGACTGTGAATGGAGAATTTCTTCTGCAACTACAAAGATACATTTTCTTTTCAATAATTCCTCCTGCATCACCCACTGTTCAAGTTCACAAAAATCAATATATTCAACATTGTTTGACTCTGATCAAGAAGAATGCAGCAGTCTTCTAGGATTATATCTAGATCTTTATTAAGCCTAATACTCAACATCTTTAGTAATGACTGAGAAGATTCAGAAGAAATATAAAAATTTCACCAGTTCAGAGATGAAAAATCTTTTTCTGATTGGTATTTTTAAAATACAATCTGAAAAGAATGGAATTGGATTAGACTGGGAAAAATAATTTTGAACAGTTGTTGAATAAAAAGACAAAACTTTTAGAGCAACATCAAATCATGAGAGCTAGAGAAAACAGCATATTTTACTGTTGTGAATTAGTAGCAAGAAAGCCTCTGCAGTGTTAGGTTGTGTGTACCAAAAGGTACATACAACTGTTTCAGAACTTGGTATACTGCATTTCCACAGCTGCTTCTGGAACAGCATGTTCAATTTTGTTTATATGACCAGAAAAATATTGCCAAATTAGAACAGACTTGAAGAACAGCAAAGAAATTAAATGCCCGAGGAAGCTTTATGAATATGAACTGATGTCCTCAGGAAGTACTGAAAAAACAAGTAATTCAAATGTATTTATATGGTTACACAGTATGGCTGGAGAAAATTTAATTGATATAGGAAACAAACAAAAATAATGATACATAAATAAAAAATAATAATTAAATAGTTAAGTGTCCAGGAATATAATCTAAAACCAGAATAAAGTACTTGTAATTTTCTCTCCATGACATTAGGAAAAGCTTCTCTGGAAAATTTATAACTAAAATAGTAGAGAACTTTACAGACTAAGAGAAGTAAAAAAAGAAGCACAGAGGGGCAGGGACAAGATTAGAATATATCATGAAACAGCAAAGGTTTAATGTCTGAGAAAAGGAAAGCAGTGCAAAAGGAGAGACCATACATAGATGCCAAAAACACCTAAACAAAATTACTGTTTCTCAGCACTTCAGCTGCTATCTCAGGACTTCTGCTGATTAGTAGTGTTTCTATCTGCAGCATCTAGTTCTATAAAAAAAAATGTTTTCCAGTACTCAGGTATATGAGAGGAAAGGTACAGTTAGACTTGATGATCCTGATGGTCTTTTCCAAACTTGTGATCCTGTGATTCTGATTTGCAGGCTATTGTGACCAGAAATTCTGCCAATTATGGCAAATATTTATTATAAGTGAATGAAAACTAAACTAGTCAAGGTAATCCAATCAAATTCAGTCAGAAAGTCTAACTTTCTTACAATCTACTTCACACTGAAAGTAATTAACTCATCCAGACCCAAACGAACAAACAGATGCAGAAGACTTACTTCAGAGAGCTGACATAAGTGAGCTTGCCGTGAAGAAAAAAATATATTTAAAAAGCCTCTCTACTGAAGGATAAAATAAGGAAAAAAGTCATTCTAATATACTCTAACTTCAAAGACCTCTCGTGCGTGAAAGAGGAATTTTAAAAAGGTTAATTTCAACTCCCAGGTATGCCTGACTAAAGTCAGATTACAATAAGAAATTGCTTTAATTATGGTGAGCCAGCTAACTGTATCCATAAAGTTTTTGGCTCTAACAGTCATAGTTAAGGAATTTTGAGTGATTTTATCACAGCCACCTCATTGATATCAAAGCACCATTTGGGATGGAATTTTGCCTACTTACCGTTTAAAATCATTATTGAACTCTCAAAATTAACAGCTTTATCTAAAAATGGGGAATATTTTTTAAAATTCAGACTGTCACAGGCAAAAGAACAAAAAACTTCAAACCTTTAGACAAATTCTTCCTTTTCAGATACCACATCCCTAGGAAGGTTCTCTAGTTATGAGACTAGAAAGTATTTTAAAAAAAAATAAAATTAATACAAGAAGGACACACCAATACCACCATTTCTATCAGTTTTGCAATTGCTTCAGGAGAGCTCTGTGTGTACCTTGTAAAATGAAGCCCTACAGGTGAAATATATAGAAAAGTTTGAATAGGAAATTTGAATTCTATGCTGGACAGATTCCAGGCATTTAGTTTTCCTACAACTGTTTTTCTTGTTGGATCTCATATTGACTACCTTCCAAGGGACTCCTGGATATCTCCATACAAATTGTTTCCTTGACTAAATTAGTGAGAATTGTATTGTTCTTTCTCGCTGAAAGATGACAGGAAGGATTCAGAGCTCACAAATAGATCTTTTAAAGATCCATTTTCAACACAAAACAAAAAAAAAAAACAGTCAGACAATATTTGTCTTAAGATTCAAAAATTCCTCTTCCTTTTCAAGGCTTAGATGATGTTTGTGTTC
>VXBZ01012356.1:13385-69034 GCA_013399135.1 Heliornis fulica
ATATATATATCAATATATACCACAATCAAAGGTTTAACAGAAATGTAAACAAATTTTATGAATTTTCCCATTATAAAAAAACCAAACTCATGTCTGGAGGGCTGTTCAAAGGCATTGTTTTCGAGCACTGAATTAAAGGAATAATTACATACTTATTAGGCTGGCTGAATTNCAATATTTGTCTTAAGATTCAAAAATTCCTCTTCCTTTTCAAGGCTTAGATGATGTTTGTGTTCATAGAATGAATTGTACTGCAGACTGCAACCAGCAAGTTTGAAAAGATTTTTTTGGGGTTTTGTTTTGTTTGTTTTTGGGGTTTTTTTTGGGGGGTGGGGGTTATGGTGTTTTAAGCAATTTTTTGCTCATATTGATTCACAGAGATAGTTTATTTTGCAGTTACTTGCATTAGAATTGCCTGAGTCACAGGTTCATCCATTCCTCCTGATAGTGCTCTGATCACATTTCTTAAGGAATTTTTTCACTCATCCATCACTGATACTATTCTAAGACTTCATTTTCAGTCTCTCTTTTTCCCAGCTGGACACTACTATCCTTACAGCTAGAGACATATTAACTCTTTCTTCCTAGAACTGAGTACCTGTCTTACAAAAAAAAAAAATGTTCCTAATTCAGTCTTTTGTTTTAAATTACTACTGACTTACTACTGTAAACCCATAAATCACTGATACTGAGTTTGATTTATTAGGATCTATTTTAGCATGGCATTAGTAAATCCAGTTCTAGAACAGAATATGTAGCTACACAGAAATACTGGCTGGCCTAATGTTCACTTTATGGAGGTGAAGTAACAGCAGGTAGGTTATCCTCAGCAGATCTGCCTGAGTTTGTGGTGTATAAATAAAGTGTAGCTCCAGACACAGCCAGAACACAATCAGACCTGCTAAATGGTGTGTGAGTTATGCCTGCTTGCAATAAGAGAAAGAAAGGGAGAAGAAGATTGCTACTGATATTTCCAATGAGTTAAAATTCTTTCTATTGGGTAGTCACATAACTACAACAGAAAACTACAAATTCCAGTATTTTCTGTATTAGCAAATCAGAACAGAAACATAACAATGATGTTACTTAAGGCAGACTACTGAATATCGTTCATATTCCCAGCAGAAGAAATGGAGAGGTTAAAGAATTATGATACCCTCTTACAAACTGCACGAGTTACTATTCACTGACGAATGCAAACGATGTTGCTTCCAGGACAGAAGAGTAGTTTTCTACATGCTTACCTCTTACCTGACCCTTGGCACACAGGGTTCAGCTCTAAAATCTGGAGATGACCCAACACTGGCAGTAACAACAGCCAATAAGTTATTTGCCAATAAAGTTCCCCTTGAACTCAGCTGAAAGGCCAAGACCTGTAAGCCATGGGGGGCACACTTTTGTTAGCTCTGCACCAGAAATGAAGCATATTAGCTAAGGAGCATGAACAAGAACTTTGTGCTGGTGCTACCTGTTTGTCATTTGAAGATTTTAATTACAGTAATTTCTAAAAATGACCTCTGTAGTCAGCAATAAATCCATTAATTTACAAAACATTGCCATGCCTTTAAAATTAATATGTCCAAATAAACTGATTACGTATTTTCTGAATCATATAGTCCTCACAGCTGGTCAAAATATAGCAGCTGTAATTTTTAGTTTACCTCTTCCTCACACCTGATTGTAACAATGTCTTTTCTAACTGATGTAGAGACCTTATAACTCATGGTATCCAAAAACCACTAAGTGATTCACCAACTCGTGATACAAGGTAAATGTCGCACTGCCATTTAAACTGTGCTAAATTGTTACACAGCTCTATGCCAAATTGCTCCAGTAGCTCTTAGAGTCAGGTGAAAGCCAGCTGCTCACAGGGCTTCCAATAGCAGTCCTGTCCTTGCTGTTAGTCATGTGCATCCACACTATAGCTACTGAAAGCTGTCTTTAGCCAATGATAACTTTGTTATTTTTGAGTACCAAATAATTTACCAGGAATGATGCAGGGTATTGTTTTGGGTGATATTTGCTTTTTTGGGGTTGTTGTTGGGCTTAGGGTTGTTGTTGTTGTTGTTGTTGATATATATATATATATATATATATATATATCAATATATACCACAATCAAAGGTTTAACAGAAATGTAAACAAATTTTATGAATTTTCCCATTATAAAAAAACCAAACTCATGTCTGGAGGGCTGTTCAAAGGCATTGTTTTCGAGCACTGAATTAAAGGAATAATTACATACTTATTAGGCTGGCTGAATTGCTGTGACTGTCATAATGGTATGGGATGTATTTGAGAGTTGATAGTGGATGTCAGCAGAGGAAATTGAAAATAGTTCAATTGATAGGTTTCTACCTTTAAGAGGTTTATACTATTAAGAAAGGAAATGGTGCTATTGCCTGTAAAGGGAGTTTAAATGCTATTAAACGTCTATACTTTGAAATACATCCCAGAGCTATTTGATGTCTCTTCCTGCATCTTATTAGCAGTCAAGAAAACTCTGATCACCAAAATATTTTAAAATGCTCCCGAGTGCAGACCAGGTTTTACTGTCAGCAGAGATGACAATCAGGTAATCAAGGAAGTTTCTCCCATAGGCAAGTCTGAATTGGTCATTTGCTGTTCATACTGATGAAATACTCCCTGTAAAGGTTTAAAATAGAGATATGGAAACTCAATCTCAACAGCACAAGGAAAAACCTATCAAGTCCCATTTAAATATATCTTCCTTTGGATTTAAGTCAGTGTGTAACAAATTAGTGTCCACTACGAGGAAGTGGTATATAACATGACAACTTCTGGACACTGAGACAGCATGAAAAAGTGGAAGGTTAAGAGATAACCTAGGTTTCAGCAGCTACTGCACTACTGTGATTCAGAATAAAGCTTTACAACTTATACAGTGAATCCACTGTTGAAATCCCATTGTATTACAATTCCTTCTACTGCCACAGAGACTCCAATGGAACTGAGAAAGAAAAGTTCAATCCTAGGAGCAAACTTGATCAAGGTCACTTGAAAAAAGACCAGGTAAGATCCTGAATATTAACCAAACACTCAGGCAACAGCAATTTGTCTCAACTGTCACACTTGCCATATAAAAGAGGGAAATAACTCACTGATGCAGCTTTCAAAATGCAGAACAAAGCAGAACAATACGATTCCCAGACTCAGTTAAATATCTGCTGGATTTTATCCCCTAAAATACAAAGAAAGATGGTGGTTTCATACAATGTAAGTGCATCCTCTTCAAGACATAAATCATTCTTCTCTTCAAGTCATGACTCTTCAAGTGAAGGAGCAAAATTCTTGAACTTAAAATAGTCTCTCAGGGAAGAAAACCCACTAAATGTACCAATAGATTTCATTTTTTCTGGACTGAGACCTATGAAGTCTGTCAACAGGAAATAGCATTCCTCAGGATCTCTCCATCTCTGTCCTCTCCCCCATCACAAACCAGTATTAGCTCTACCTGATCCTTATAATAGCTACACAGTCTGCTGAACATTACTAGGCCTCAATTACTAAGAAACATGTGAATTGAGAAGGAGGAATACAATTCAATTCCCTGGCAACTGTTACAGAGTCATGAGCTAGTATTTCCACAGTAACAATTCAGGGCATATAAATGGGCATACAATTAAAAAAAAAAAAAAAAAGAAAAAAAAAGTTAGGAATGTGATAATTTGAACTTCAAAATATAGTGACTTATTGAAACCAGCAGACAAAGTTTGCATAGCTTCCTCTAAGTATTCAGAAATCTGTTTGAGAGCACAACTCATTCTGTAATTTCTAATAATCTAAGAAAGTTAGCTGCAGTATATTTCATCAAGATAAATAATGGAGGACAATTCTAATAAATCAATAAAGTTTTAAGTGAGAAATGCAGAGAATTGCTATTAGATAATTGTACAGTCTTTCACCTATACACAGATAACTTCCTTTCCAACAGCTCAGTTCTGTAGGGAAACTACTGCTCAAAGCCACTCATGGGTTTTCCACCACTACTGAGAAGAAATATTTAAAAATAAACCTCCCACTAAGGTGTAGCTGCCCATTTTCAGCCGTCAGAGAGCATCATTACCTAGACTCTATTTCACATATCAAGGAAAAGATTAAAGAAGTGATAATAATACAGCTTGTGATTTCCAAATCCAGGATTATTTTAGATCTAGTACTCTGGTAGTATTCTAATAAGTCACCTTTAAACTAGTATCAGTGGTTCACTCTGGGCTACTTTCAGGCATGACTGAGTACTGCCAATTTCCAGAGCATGACTGGAGAGAATAAGGGCAGTACCCAGCCAGCCAATTCAGAGATAGGAGCAGCCAACATTTTTATGTCAAGAAAAATAGTGACATGTCCATACTATCAATTTTTTTAGAATTTGTCTTGTCATAAATTCCATACTGACAGTTTGTTCTGTGGTGGGTTCTTCTGTTGTTTCTTTGTTTGATTTTGAGTTTGGGTTTTTTGCTTGTTTGGTTTTATGTTGTTTGTTTGGTTTTAATTTTATTAAAGACTAAGACTTTAATCTTATTTATGTTTTATTATCTCAGTTTCTCAGTCTTTCAACAGTTTTAAGATTCTACTTCTGGAAAAAAAAATGGGAAAAATTCTTATAAACTATTAAATACATAAGAAAAAGAGAAAAAAATAAATCGCACACTAACACACTTCTAATGACCAAGTAACAAAACAGTGTACTGTAAAAAAATAAAAGGTAAAACAGCAAGTTTAAGTCAGAATAAACATTATAAACGATCCTTCTACTTTCTTTCAACAGAAACATTTAACTTTAGAAAAAGAAATTTTTTGACTGATCAAAATTTCAGTTACATTCTATCACCTGCACAATAAATTCTTTTTAGTGTAAATATGACATAGTCAGCTCTAAATATCTAACTTCTATTTGAGGGGTGTTTTCAGTGAACAATGTTTTCTTTCATTTTTTATGAACTTATTCATACAATACTGTAAATACATTTAAGTTGATGCCATTTCTGGAGTGTTTATTAGGCCTTATTATATATACTGTATTAATTCATGACCCTACCTTTGTAGAATCACACCTATTCAGCTCTATACAAAGAAAAGCTTTGTGCATCTGTTTTCTGACAGTGTTAAATTCTTTAAAATAATTATGTTTCAAAATAAAATTTTCTGTGACAATGGAGGAACTATCAGTGAACATTCACGTTATTTTTATTTGCAGAAGTAGTTACTATAAGTTTTACATTCAACTTCATGCAAAGTGAGCCTCCTATTCCCTGCTAATCCAATAAAAGCTGTTACATGTAAATTTTTACTTCTAAGATTATGTAAACTCACTTTTACAAGAGACAAAGACTTATGATCTTTTTTTCTTTTATTTCACCTCTGGCTTTTAGAAATAACAATACCCCATTCAACCTTCTCCATCGAAAGCACAAGTCTTAAATTACACACTATAAAAGAGCATTTAAATACTGCAAACATTGAACCATTCATCAGGTGAACTCTGCGTAAGATTTCCACTCTATCAAATTATCATTTCAGCATCCCATCCTCTTTGTCAAAATAGAAGGACTGTCTGAAGATTACCAAAACAAGTGTAAAATGAGAAATTTGTCTCACTCTTCAATTCTTTTCACTTCAAGGTCTAGTATGTTTAACAAATCACCTGTATACAACTCCTAGAGATACAGACTGAAAAAAAAAAAGCATCAACAAAGAATCCTAAAATCCCAATCCACTGATCATCTAAATAGCAACACTGCTCAGGAGAACATCCCTTTTTGAGTAAACATCACCGGATTTTCATTTCCCAGAAACAAGTGTGCAAAATGTACACTATGGTCTGGCACCATTCACAGAGCTTTCATGGTATGAAGTAAAAATGCTAACATGCACATCCAAGCCCTAGAAAGCTTGAAAGGGGTGAGTTACCTCACTATCAGCAGTTGTCTCAGGACAACTGATAAAGACAGTAGCAGTTTATGTTTCCCGCTGTCTAGGAACAGGACTTGCTTTCTGTGGACTTGCAATAAGGTAAAGATTAATGAAAATATTTTTTGTAATTATTTGAAGCATTACTTCATGTAATTATTCTCTACAAACACTGAAGATAAACAAAGCTAGTTAACTCTTTTTTCAAAGTATCAGAATTTTCTGAATACCTTTAAATTTTTCAACATTTTAAAGGGGTCATACAAGAAAATCTTAAAACAATTACTAAAGTGTGACTTCTATTTCTAAAATATAGAAAGTAGGTAAACCATATCCATTATAAGTGAGGATCTGCCACCACCTGTGATGTTTACCAAATCATTAACCTTTCATAGACAAACAGTTAAACAAATTCACTGTGGGACTATGTTTACCACTGGAACAGTGGAGCTAGGAGCTCTTCCTTGGTTTTGGGTATGGATTTAGATTTTTAGCTACTCATTGCCAATGGGCTACCTAAAACAAATTTTCCTATGCACAAAAAAAAAATAATTAGAAAAATGAGTATTTATTTTTGTTCTGATGTTAGGCAGAACCAAACCTCTAGAAATGGTCCATGGATATTAATGTGTCACTGGAACAGCCACACAGCAAGATATTAGAACAGCTTTATGAAAAAAAAAAAATAAATAGGCTACATAGAGCTTCTTCATCATGTTTCTCCTCACCTTTAAGGTCAGTACTTGAACCACAAGTTGTGTGAAAGACTAAAAATCTTCAGGGTGTTTCTCCCTTAGCACTATTCTTCATGTTACTCTGTACTTCACATTTGAATACTGACATTAGCAAACATGACAAGTGGGCAGCTCAAGACATTGTCTTGGCCTGAGATAGCAATCTAAGAACCAGACTTGAGATACACAATATAGCACAACTTACTCTTCACATGAACCTAATCTTCATTAGACTCAGCAGGAAGCCTTGAATCTGGCCCAAAGTTCAATCAGATGTTAGTGTCAGAGAAATCTCTGTACTGAGTAAAAGGACTTTCCCTCAAGCAATCCACAGTACTTATATTTTTGCCCCTATACAGAAGTCTGAAACACAGGATTTCTCATTTCTTTAAGAAATACTGTGAAGATTAAAGAAAACCTTTGAATTCTTATATACAGCATAAGTTACTTATCCTCATATATCTAATACATACTGATTTCCTGTGTTCAGCATTATTAGGTAATTTAAAATCTTTTACCAGGTTTTTTCCTACAAGGTTTATTACAAAAGCATGTTTTTCCCAACCACTGTAGCTAAAATTTCTGCTTTGAAACTTCATCATACAGTAAAAAAGATTAATATATTCCCAGTGTGGCCATTCACCAGCTGCTTAAGCAAACACACTTAAAGCTGCTTCTACAATTGTGATAAAATGACAGCAAATCTAAAAGCACACAGAGCTCATATTCTAAAATGATGATTGTACAACTATGGTTTGCATCATTAGGGACCAATAAAAGTCTTTATGTTCCATTCAAATGGCAAGGACTTTTATCAAAGAGAAGCTGGAACAGGAAAATAACAAAGAAATGATCCATTCAGCAGTTGTCTTTAAATTTAGGAGCAGCAATGCAACAGCTTCTTGACCAAAATTAGTATGTAACACTACAGAAATCTATTTCTCACTTTTAGATTTTTTTCCTGGTACTCAAGACTTGCCATTTTACTGGACTTCGAGAGTGCTTTTGTCTCATTTTCCAAGTGGGACTGATCATAAGCACAAATAAATTCCATATTCTTAAAGAGTTCAGTTAGATTCTCTGTGTACTTAAGATTGCTGTTCTTTATTACAGTGATGACAGGGAAATGCTAAATTCATTGCTTCCTTCTTGGGCAGTGAAATATATTAACAAACAAAAGTTGAGTAAGAAATTAAAGCTTGCCATTTTATTAGTCAATACTACCTTTTCTATTCTATATAAGTAACATTATTACATAGATATCAATCTGTATTAAAACAACACTAATAGGAAAGGTTCAATTCAATGTATGTTTATCGGGAGTCTTGGTAATAACCCTATAGAGAATACAGCAAAGATCTCCACAGTTTTAAGGCCAACATCAGCAGTTTTCTTTGGCAAAAACACTTTTTCTTCTAGAGATTCAGCAGTCTTGGTCTCTAAATGGTGAAAAGCAAAAAAAATCCACCATCTGTTCCAGCCCCAAGGGCGACAAACTTTTCTGGCAGTATACAGTTCAGGATTTAATTGCATCTAAAGCCCATACAAGTAAATGCAAAAATATAAAACATCATTCTTAGCAAGTGGAAGATTTGTATACATTTACCTTAGCTTATTTCTTTGGGCTACACTTTAAACTAATTTTTTCTGAAAACTGTATTCCTTTATTTCTGTTGTTTGATTTTAACAATTTTAAATTAATCCACATTATCATTCCACATAAAGAATAAAACTAAATGGTCTAATTAGCCTTCATTGTGTAATTTATCAAGTTTCATTTATTCTATGCTTGAGTATCTGGAAGAGTACATTTGCTAAGGTCAATGTCAGGAGAAACATCACCTGGTCTCTAATAATACCTTTTAAGTACTCCATTATACATAAAAACTGCCAATAATATAGGTTTCATAAGCTAAAGCAGTTATAACTTTTCATTTTAACTAAGGTATTATATTTAGAATTTAAAAACTGCCACATTTTGGCAATAAATAAAATATATACTCTACAGTGACCATCAAAATAATGCTGCTTTATTTTATTTATTTGTTTATGAGAAAACTGATAGATACGTCACTTGAGTATTTTCTTAGAAAATGCTTGAAGCATTTTTCTTGTAAATTCTTAGAATTCTTCATAATATAACTGAAAATTTAGAAAACCAATAATATAACAGCTGTCACTGTTATAGCATGGATAGCGAAGTCACAGAATCACAGAATATCAGGAGCTGGAAGAGACCTCGAAAGATCACACAGTCCAACCCCCCTGCCTGAGCAGGATCATCTAGAGTAGATCACACAGCAACATGTCCAGATTGGTCTGGAATGTCTCCAGAGAAGGAGACTCCACAACTTCTCTGGGCAGCCTGTTCCAGTAATCCGTCACCCTCAAAGTGAAAACATTCCTCCTTATATTAAGATGTAACTTTCTATGTTCCAGTTTGGAACCATTTCCCCTTGTTCTATCACTGGCCATCACCAAGAAGAGCCTGGATCCATCCTACTGACACTCATCCTTTACATATTTATAAACGTTAATGAGGCCACCCCTCAGTCTCCTCCAAGCTGAAGAGACATAGCTCCCTCAGCCTTTCCTCACATGGAAGATGGTTCCACTCCCTTAATCATCTTGGTGGCCCTGAACTGGACTCTCTCAAGTTGTTGTATGTCCTTCTGGAACTGAGGGGCCCAGAACTGGATGCAATACTCCAGGTGAGGTCTCACCAGGACCAGTTATCTTTGTACCATAATTTGTTCTACTCACAAGATTAGACGAAGCAAATAGAAAAGTAGAAGTTATGTAGGTAGTTATCTACTAAGAATTGGAACCTACAAGTAGGCAACTCTTACATCTCATTAACTACATTCTGTACTCCCTAGCAGATTTTAAGTAGTATGAATAAAAGGCATTATTTACAGAAACTCTGGCTAGGTTCTGCCAACTATGTAAACTAAATTACTTTGAATTATATCCCATTTATCAGGTTCCACCAAGACAACACATACTAAACACATGCACACACCATGAAAAGACAATACTACTTTCCTAATTTTTGCTTACTGTGAACCCAAAAATATTTCTGCTATCCTAAGGGAGGGTAAAGAACAAAACACACGAGGCAGTCTTTAACTCAGAACTTTTTATTTAAAACAGATATTACTCATTAATATTGGAGTCAGAAATGGAAATTTAGGATCATTTTATCATGCCTACCTCTCTGCAGTACTTGTAAAAGAAGGCATTGGTATTGCTTTTTTCAGCTGTTATAGCATACACTAGCCAACCTGAATCACAAATATTATGCCAATGCCTTGTATATGTATCCAATTGCTAATGATTTTTAAAGGCCAACAATATGTTCCATCAGAAAAATTTCCCACAAGACCTAACAATAACACTGACAAAATCTGAATTAAAATTCTAAAAAGTTTGCATTAAGCAAACCAGCATGTATTAGCTTAATGCTTGTTGCTATTCTAAACTGAAAAAGAAAAACCCTCACTTAAATGAGTGCCTAAAGACAAGACTTTCTCTGTTTATTATGAACTTATGATAAAAAGGTTCAAATTCATTTTATTTCTCAACAATCTTTACTATCCTATAGTACCCAACTTTATATTTAATAACATCATTCAATAAAAATAACTGAAGAATTATAATTGGCAGCATGACGTTTTATGTCTGGAACACATGCAGTCATGTGTGGCAACTACTGTTGCCAATTATTTCTCCAGTTTTAAGCACATTCACTACTCTTCATTTTAGAGAGCAATAATACTTATTTTAGACTGCCATAAAGAGTTATGTGATAGCTTTTTTGCCTTTTTTGAAAAATTTTACAGGCTATATGAGCACAGAAATTGACAATGCAGAGACTGAACCATACTTTAACAATCCTGGCACTCCCAGAAGCATTTTAACAATTTTATGACAGTACTGAATTAGCAGAAGAGCAAAGAAAATCTATCCTGTGATCTGCATTGTCTTAGCTGCAACAGCAGGCCCAAGTTGCCAGGTTACTCTGGAGGACACTAATAAGACATTTTAGTACTACCTCTCCTTGGATTACAGTTTACCAGAACTCTACTTATCTTTCTCTTCCCTTGTTCTCTCCAATTCTCCCACAGCAATACTGGAAACCATTGGCTGAAGTGGCACACTGGGCATTACTTTCTACCCTCCAGAACCAGGCCAAAGATGTGTAAAAGTAAGGGTGGTTTTGGAGGTGCTTATCCACAGAACTACAGCATGGCTGAGGTCGAAAGGGACCTTCAGAGGTCATCTCCCTGCTCCTGTGTTTCAGTTTGTGCCCACTGCCTCTCATCCTCTCGCTGAACACCACTGAAGAGAGCCTAGCTCCATTCTCTTTGTACCCTCTCTTTGGCTATTCATATGCATTGATGAGATCCTTCAAAGCCTTCTTCTCTAGACTGAGAAGTCCCAGCCTTTCCTCATAGAAGAGGAAACAAATTCCTCTAATTCATTAATCATCTTTGTAGCCTTTCACCAAAATCTCTCCAGTATGACCATGTCTCTCTCTCACTGGGGAGCCCAGAACTGGACACAGTGGTCCAGGTGTGGCCTCATCAGTGTGAGTAGATGGGAAGGATCACTTCCCTTGTCTGCTGGTAAGACTTTGCCTAATGCAGCCCAAGATATCATTAGCTTTCTTTGTCACAAGGGCACTTCATTAACTCATCCCTTTATCTTCTCATCACATCAGTCATGCTACATAGTCCTCACCATGATCCCTTTATGAAATGATAATGCATAGCTGCACACTGTCTGCTTCTATAAATAACACATAAAAAACCCCTACTGTTGCACTATTCAACCAAATGCAAATTGAACTGCAAACTTGAACTTTATGCAGCATTTGTTTTAGTAACACGAACGAGAATGAAGAACTTCATTCAATACATTTACAAAAAAAAGTCTAAAAATAATTTAGAGTTACAATCACATAGTATCACACAGAACATGAGGAGTTGGAAGGTAACTTGAAAGATCACCTAGTTCAACCCTCTGCCAGAGCATATGTTATGAATAACACAGTTTATGAAAAATATTTCAATGCTTATTTTCCTAGTAAACATTATCAAGGTATACAGGTTTAGAAGAACTATTGTTACATTTGGCAACTCTGTAGGGGTTGTAAACATTTGTGAATGCTCATGCAAACACAGTATCTCCATTTTAAGACACAAAAAAAAACCCCAAACAAACAAACAAACAAAAAAAAAAATCACTGAAACTATCATTTACTCCCCTTAAGCACTTTTTCCCATTTACTTGGAGAAGAGGAAATACAGAGATTCACTAGGGAACACTAGTTCATCATCACTATGTGAATGTGAATTACATAATAGGGTAAAGCTTATTAACACGTACTGCTGCTGAAGGAATTAACAAAGATTGACACTGCCCTCACTACTAAAAATATGGGACATCTTTAGCCAGTCAAAAAATCCTCTATTTATAATATGTTTGAGACTTGTCACAGATCCTGCATTTTTCCTTCCTTTGAATTAATACATATTTCTAAAAGAGTTCTAGGCCTTATTTGCAGAGTGGTACAATAGCACCAGCAGCAATGAGCTCATGGTATGTTGAATTCTTATTTTATAAACTAAGCATGTTATACGCATGTTCTCAGCAATATCTTCCAATCAATAGATTCAGTAGAAGGTATTATATATGTAGGCCTTGAATCTCTCTTTTTATGCAATTTATGCAGTTTATGCAATTTAAGACAATTGTGGGCATTTTTTAAGAGAGATGCTTGTGACAAATCTTGCACAGATGTTCAAGAAAAAAACGATGACAGTTCTGCAAACCTCATAAGCAATTCAACTCAACAAAATGAATCGTGGGGAGAGCAGACTAAAGGAACAGGGCTAAAATTTAGGTCATGGTTTCAAAGACAAGAAAAATAACCAGTATTTCACTGGATAGAATGTCTCTTTCCAACAACAAATGCTGAAAGATGCAGAATATATACCTGCCTTTAAACACAACAGTGATTTTACCACTCCGAATGTGTAATTAGTAACGTTAACCATTTAAAACATCTACATACAATCCCTGCATGTAGTCATGAGTTCACATGACTTTCTTACATGTAAATGATGCATTAAAGTGAATGTACATATATAATGGCCTGAATTCCTAACAGGAATCAAATATTTCCTATGGTCTATCATGTTTTAAGATCAAGTAGAATCTTTTTTAATTCTTAGCCTTCTGACAAGAGTTCTGAAAGATTTTTTGTATTTCTTTTCATAATCCAGCTTATGTTGAAAATACATCTGGAGTGATAGTTAAAGCTTGACAGTCTATCAGCAGCAACCTTAAGGGTGTGTGCTATCTGCAGAAATTCAAGCTTTCAGAAAGAGTATAATAATGATGTTTTTGAGAACTTCAACAGAGAAGCTTATCCGGGGAAAAAAAAAAAAAAGGCAATGACATCTTACATGTCTTAGAAACAAGTTCTTTTACAATGAAAACACTGTACCTGAATGCCATTCAGGTTAATATATCCTAAATTTATTTTGAAAATCTGGCTAATGATCAAGACTAAATGAGTGCAGATATTCAAGAATTATATTAAAGATTAAATATATTCTTGTTCCTCATTTACTTTTGAAGTATACGAGCATTAAATCGGATTAAATAAATGTCAGTGCTTCTAAACAAATGTGTCACTATTTTATGAATCAGTCTAAGACCACACTCATGTAAGGGCACAAATCTCACAGACACGCACACACACAAATCTTTTACTAATCTTGTTTCAGTGGCTAGACCAGATCTCTTCTATGAACTACTGTTAGGATTCAGTTCACATAAACTCATTTTCCCCAGCTTTTTTTCAACTAAATAATAATAAAATAAAAGCCTACAGCCTTTTCTCTGGTATTTGCAAAGACTGCCTGTGAAATCCTATGTTGCTTTCACTCATGAGATCTTCCATGTACAAAACAAACACCAATGCTTGTTTTGAATCTGTTCCTGCTACCTTATTTTATAATTCTTAGTTCTTCTACTGGAATACAAGATGCTCTATTCATATTCACCCTCAGTGTGCTATGATGATTTTATAAGCCTCCTCCATAACCCTTGTAAGACATTCAGTACGTAAGGTCTTTCTTGTTGGTATCTTCTGAACTTTTTCCTGTTTGCATATATCCCTTTTGAACAGGTTCAGTCAGCTCTTATTCTTACTGCCCTAAACAAATTCTCACCTAAGTTTCTACTTTCACTTTTGGGAACAGACTGAAAAGCGAGCATTATAGCAGTCCTCAGTAATATAGCCATTTTAGTAGAAGCAATAATAAATACGAAGTTCACAGACAGTTAAATAGATTAAAAGATTCACCAAATGAAAAGTGAGACAAAAACAGAAAGAAAAGTAAAATATTGTGAATATCATAAGGATGCTACAGAAGTTACTGATGAATGAAAAGCGTATATATGAAATAACCTTTATTTCAGAAATATTCTATAAAAGGATATAATACATAGGAGTATGTGTTCCATTCCTGAGGACTCCTAGCAGTTTGGCATAATGATTCAGTGTATCACTGTGTACAGCAATAGATTTCATGTAAAATATACAAGAAGCTTGGTGTGCAAAGAAAATACAGTGAAATTTGTCATGGTGAAGTTTTTACTGGCCTGGATTTATGAAAATGAAGTAAAGTTAACACAAAAACCAAAACCATAACCATAGCTTGCTAGGCATCCAGTGTGGGGCAGTACATTGTCCCACACACAAATCCAAGCCAAAGAAGAATAATGTCTCCAGATTTCTAAATCTAGTACAAAGCCATTGATTTCACAGTGCCACTTCACAGAATGAAGAGCATGGTTGAGGCACCAAGCAAAGCAAATCTAGCCCATTTGAATCACCACCCTCTGGTTCTTGTTAAAGCTATATCAAGTGACAGCCAGGAAAGCATTATGCAATAATATTAATGCCATTGTGAGCCAGATGGTTGGATTTCTTTTCTCACACTGCTGCTTTGAAACACAAAGTGCATGGCTTGAGAACATCCAGGATATGTTGGAAGCAGAGAGTATGTAGAGGCCACCTAGCCAAAGAGCTATGTAGTCAACAAGACAAAAAAAAAAGCAGAGCCAAAACAGAAGAGCATCAGTCTATCAGACTTCCCAGATCACACTGTTAATATCACATCTAATGAAAAAACTAAACTTTGAACTTTGACTTTTGTCACCAGTTCCTTTAGTTTATCATTTATGTTTCCTGTTCTCCCCACTAATGAAGACATACTATCATTTGTTCCTCTATTATTTCCTCTCCTGTACTTCTCCTTGTCCTTTCCCTTTCCCTTCTCCCGTATTATGTTCAGGAATTAAAAACTAATAAAGCCACAAATATAATAACCACCAAGGCTAAGTAAACTAGTAGCCAGGCATGTGCTCACTTCCTCATTCCTTCGTTCTCCTATGAGTTGAAACAATAATTTGAGATCATTCTTAAACAGAGTATTCCTTAGATCACCAAGGATTTCCTAAAGAGTTCTATTAAGTACTCAGAATAATCTTGAATATTTTAAAGCATTTTTAAATAGTTAATGCCTGAAAGCAACTGTGACACTATCAACCAGTTGCAGGACACGACTTTAGAGATGGGAAACAGAGGACTCAAGGGGTACAGAAAATGTTTCGAATATAACCACCTTTTCTGTGCATCTAAAAGCCATTATCTTCTCTGCAGAATACATTTGGCCTCTAAACAAGAAGTTGTAGAGAGAGCTTATTGAGTAACTTAGAGGGTCACAGTCAACATCTCCCCAAGACATTAGGAAAAACCATTAATTGTCTGATACACGCCATCATAACATGCTGATAAGCAACTGATGGTAAAACTATAATACGAGTGGAGAAAAAGCAGCTTCTAACTTAGGATGGCCATTATCTTGATCCATATCCACAATGTACAATTTACAAGCTGTAATTGTCAGGGAAAGACAAAGAAAATCATAAAGCATTCTACTACAATTATTGTTTTATGCTTCTGTTCCACTCATATGTTTATGATTTAATTCAGTGTCAGGAAAGAAACCTTAGTGAGTAAAAATGAAAATAGAAGGAGTCTGATGAATCTGGGCACACTCATGTCAGAAACATGAATGGGAAGAGCACTTAGTATGTTCTATTAACTGTTCCAAGTTTACCTGCACCACCTGTCAGCATACAATGGGACCTAAATAAAAAAAAAAATTACTAGCACGTTTATTGATAAATAATCTATACAAACAGCAGGTAAGGGACATGAACCTGAAGTTTTAGTTTAGAAAAACAGCATATCAGGAGAGTATAGCTTTGACATGGGTAGCTTTCACTACCTCAAAAGACATTCATTAACTATTTAAGACATGGTTACTTGTGAAGGACTGATGCTTTTTATGTTCTTTGATGCACAGCTTAGCTAAGACACACATTTTTCAGTCATATTAATGAGCTTCAACATATAAACCAAAGAGAGCTCTCATTTAGCAAGTCAATCCTTTAACTCCACTCAACTAAGTATTTAAAAGGGCAATATTCAAACTGTTTAGTAGATCTCATGATGTTTAAGATGAACTATAAAGCATTTGGTTACAAGATTTATTTAAATTATTTAAATAATAGCTACTGAGCTGCTATTGTAATGTTAATTTGATATATAGAACATTTTCCTGTAAAATTTTGTTCTCCAGATACAGAATACTAAAAAGCTTTCTAGCAAGTTTATTCCTTTAAATAAGGTATGTTTCTCAGCTTCTCTATCTTGAGATCAATTCCCAATCTATATAAAACATAACACTTAATCATGCAGGAATATATCTCAATCCCATTCCCAAGAAATAAAAAAAGCAACCCAGAATGAGGATTTGAAGCCCTCCAAAAAAAAAACCAAACCAACCCACAGCATGACTTCTAGAGATAAATATAAAGCTTAGACCTGATTAAAAAAAAATATTAAAAAAATAAATGGGAAAATGTACAAAGTGGATTGATCTGAAAATCAACTGATTATCAATAAATTAGAAAGCAAAAAATCTTTAATTGTAATCATTATATATAGTCATTTTTGTCAGTGACTACCACATCATGTGACAATAACTTGCGGGTATACTGAAACTCTCCTCCTGCCACCCTCAGTTCAGGTCAGTCTTTACTGAAGAACTAAATTCAATGCTCAGAACATTGGTTGTCTGAATGTGAAACCCTTTTTTAATTGTTCTATCTCAGAAGCACTGAAATGTGATCATTTGATCTCAAGGGTGCCAGCTAAATTAACAAGGAGGACATGTGGAGTGCCCTTCTAATGCCATCGACAGTAATGGGATGCGCCTCTATCAAGGAGTCCCACTGTTGAGAGGATTTTCCTATTAGTTTTTAAATATTTTTTACCTGATAACTTTAAGGACTACAGCCCTACCAAAGACAATCTGTGAGGCATGATTGTTGAGTATGCCCTCCAACATCCACAATCATGGATCACAACAATGCTTTCTCACAGTGCTGTACCACAGCAATGAATGTGCTGTGATTAACAAATAAGAAATTGAGATTGGTAAAGCCCACATATACCAAGTAAAATAAAGGAAAATAACTATACTCAATCTCACCTCTTTAAAACCACTGAAGTCAATATAAAATGATGAAGACGAGAGAAAATTGTATTATTTTACACTGTTTGTAGGCATCTAGTTTCATCCATTTCAGTACATAAATCTCACTACATTTTTCCCCTTCAGAAAAAGAAACACTGCAATTTTTCCACAAACATGTTCTGAATTTATTTGAATTGTATATAGCATACTGAAGAACTGAAAATAGCTCCATAAATTTAAACATTTTAGTTTGTTACTATTATGTGCTCTATCACACTTCTGCACCATCAAAAAAGTGAGCTTTTTAACCTAGTTTAAAGCTACACAGTTATTTTTAAGAGTTTGTGATCTTTAAGACACAAGAAAGGTGCATTCATATTTTGTTATTGTACAAACCATTCCCTATAAAATATCAGAATTTTCACAATAAGTAGAATATTGTAATTTAATATTCCCCACAAAGATGAATTTCATTTAACAGAAATATTTTAGTAGAGTAAGTCTGCAACTATATCCACAAAATATATTAGCAAAAAAAAAGTAATTAAATTTAAATTAGGCCTTATTTAAACAGTTCCCCAAAAAATCCATCTGCCTGTTTTAACCAGCAAAACCAGGCCACAAATCTGTCAAAATGCTTATAAACATCAAGGTCCTTCTTGGCACAGCTCCAGAAATTTGCAAGTTGTACTCAAATTATATATAAAAAAAAGCAAGTTACACATTGTGTTAAGCATCTTATGCTTAAGATGTCAACAATTGCATCTCAGCATTCAGGCTGGCATCCCTCAGCATTCAGTAGCTTAAAAAGTAGCTACATTTGCATGCTTTCCTAAATATGCAAGTAAACTCTTTACTGTACAAATTCAAAGCGAGGAAGGCCCATTAAGGCATGAACAAGCTGCTGGTCTATCAATCTAAGCCGCAAATACAAGTGTAGGGTCCAGGAGCCCTACATGTCTCTGAAATCCCAAATTCTGTTTTTCCTGTTAAAGAAATTCATATCCTTTGGACCTTGGGACTGTAAGTACATTCAGATGAATGAGGTCAACAGCCACACTTGTAAGACAAACTGTCATGGATGGATTTCCAAGAGACAACTGGTTTCTCCAGGTTACAAAAGAATGATTGCCAAAGCACTGAGTAAAAATGACAAAAAAAAAAAAAAAAAAACCCAAAAAAACAAAAAAAAAAAAAAAAAAAAAAAAAAAAAAAAAAAAAAAACCAAAAAAAAAAAAAAAAAAAAAAAAAAAAAAAACGAAAAAAAACCAAAAACTAACAAACCCACAAACCCCCAAAAAACCCACCAATCAAAAAAGCAAGATATCCTTAAGGTATCTCTTACAAAGTTAATATGGTAAGTATCTCACCAGAGTTATTTAATTACTGCACACTCATTGCAGCTTCTACAGAGCTTTAATTGAACTGCTTAAAAACACATACCTGACAGCAATATTCCACATACATTTCAGATATATTTCAGCCATGCTTACCTTTGAAGAAGCAATCTTCATTGTGTACAATGGTGACCTTTTGCTTTTTCAGACAGGCAGCTCTGTGCACTTCACAATGATTTTCATAGAATTCTCCATCAGAACCACACACAGGCTTGTAGTGTGGCTTGCAGTGCTCCATGCATAGACACTCAGCTTGGCCAGTCTCCCCATTCACAACACAGTGCCTTCCCAGACCGCAGTACTTGTTTTCACATGATCCGAAATGGCCATCTTGACCCATATACCCTTAAAAAAAAAAAAAAAAGAATGCATTTTTCAGATATTAATTACATTTTGTTTAATTGCATACACGATAGAAAAAGGATTTCATCATGCAAATGATGTATCAGGTTAACACAGGTTAACCTGAAATAAAACTAATATAATCTCATTACCATGACTAAGTATATTTTATTCATTGTCATGTGTTAGGTTAACTGCAATTAAGAGCAACATTTAGTAGCAAGGCAATATTTACTCTTTATCCAAAACATGGCAGTAAACCATGTCTTTTTAAATGTATATTAAAGTTTGTCACCCTAGGACTGCTATGCTGTTGCATGTCGTAGAATTTAGATCATAGAATATCTCAAGTGGGAAGGGACACATCAGAATCATCAAGACCAACTTTGTGCTCCTCACAGAACTACCTAGAAGTAAACCATATAACTAAGAGCATCATCAAGATGCTTTTTGAATTCTGACAAGCAAGTAAAATAGACACATCGAGACGATATGTAAGAACAACTAGAGCTAGGTTGAGGCTCTTAACCAATACGGAGAAGGGAAAAAAAAAAAAAAGCAAACCTTGGTGATGGTAAGCATGAGGTTTCAGGGAACAGAGCATGATGGAAGAGCAGTACTGATATGTCAAGTGAATAGTGGCTAGGAGGAGTCGAAAGAGACTAGTGTTATTTCAATAAGATAAATGGGATTTGGACAACCAACGGAAATTTAAGAGAGATGCAGTATTAAAGGAGTTTATGCTGGCTGCAATTTCCTACTTCCAGGCTACCAAAGTCATCTGCACACTTTTTCCTCCTATCTGTGCCACTGCCACCGTGTAAAATAAATACTGTGACCAGTAGCAGATCTCTGTGTGAAAGGTGAATTTATTTGTACAGTAATACTTCCTTAGCATTACCTCGGTTTCCATCTTGACTGGCACAGAACTAACTATGCAGTCGCTTTTTGGCAAGGGAAATGGTACAAGAAGAAAATAAACACAGAATTGTCAGTTATATTTACAAAATATCAATTATGTATGTGCTCTAACACAGTATTTTTTCATAAAATAAGCATAAAAATAATAAAATGTCTCCAAATGCAGGAATAAACACTGCCCTTCACAGTTACTTGATTTTTCTCTCTTGCTGTATACCCTTCATCTCCAGAGCAAACAAGAACTTGACACCCAAGTAATATATGCATCTAGTATTCTAATTCCTTGCAATACTTTCCTCACCCTCACAGCCAAGCTGAATGATACCTGGCTGCCCCATAAAAAAACAAACCAAAACACAGTATGAACAAATGACAATACATAATTAGGTCGTACCAGATTAATTTCCTGTAATGAAGAGCTAACATGTCAATACTGGACCCCTCAGTTCAAGAAGGACACAGACGGTAAAAAGTCTTACCGTTTTTTCTGCTTAAGCCTACAGGATTAGACCTTATAAAAGTGTGTTAATTCCTTGGTTTCTCATTCAGCACAAACTTTCTACAGACAATTGTATTCCATAAAGCAGGCAACTATGAAATTTGGCTTTATTATGAAAATTCTATTTGTTGTATTATAATAATTTGAGCACAAAGTTGAGAAGAGTACAAATTGGCCTCAGATATTGTGTATCTGATATAACTACAGCTTTTAAACATATGGATGAAACGATATAGACAATGCTGACAGTGGGTTTACCTGTTCATACATCAAACAGGCAAACTCAATTCAACATTAAAAATTTCCTGTAAGTTTTTGAGAATATTATTCCTATATACAAGCAAAATACATGAACTGACAGAAATTAATGTAAATCCAATTTTCTTCTACTACTTTTTACCTCTACTAAAGTCTCGTAAAGTCCAAGAGTATTTTACAGCACAGGTCATGCAAACATATTGCAGAATTACATGACTTCTGGCAAAAGTCTATAAATAATTATTATTTCCGCTTTCTGAATTGGAAGTTGAAGATCTCAGTCTGACAACTGCTCTGAAGTACTGAGAGGTGCATGATGACTCAACAACACACTGTGCTGTACATTGCTGTGAAAGTAGAAACTGATTTAAGATTTCACTTGGGACTTCATTTTAGTACTGTAATTGAATCTGATGCCTGAATGCAAAAGAGCTACTTTCAGATGAGGGAGAATTATTTGCATAATATATACTGATATTTATAATATTGGTGTACGTCAGCATACACTGATCATGTACATCAATAAACAAGCAAGCTTTTTGCCCTAATGAAGAACTATATTACTTTGTTATGAAATGTTTTATAAATGTCTCCATTTTACACCATTAAGTCTATCAAAACAATACATATATTTGCATACATCACTGTGTACACAACTCCTTCTCTCAAGCCAAGAGTAAAATTCCCATTGACCTCAAAAGAGGCAGAATTCTTTCTTCAGGCTTTACATTAATTTCAGCTATTGTTAAACATGCTGAAGACATCAACAAGCACTGTTCTCTGTGCTGCTTTTACTGCAGAAACTTGCAGATCTTCTAATGTATTTGATAAGAAAGAGCAGCTATGCAGAGTTTCAAGTATTTTACAGTAGATATTTAAGAAAAAAATAGTTTAAATGTTTATTCCTGAAAATTCCATTTAGGTGTTACCAGATCACTCATAACAAATAAATAAAATACATGTAATTTCAAATAATGTGACTCAATGTTCAAACATTACTTTAATATAAATTTTAACTAAAAGTGCATTCAATTCTGAAATGTAATAATCTAATAAATATTAAATACCTAATGAGAGATAAATGGGTTTAGACATCACTATATTTTTTTTTACTTTCTAAAAATAAGCTAATGACACAGAAATCTAGGATTTTAAGACCACCAACAGGAAACAAGCTTATACATAATGGAATGGGTCTAGTCATCATCAGGTTAATCAAATTACTGATTTTATTGTAGAGGGTGAAATCATGTTAGCAAAAAGCATAGGGCACCTGCAGTCAGCTTTAATGCAGGTTTTTTCTTTCACCTGAAAAAGTGATGCATCACTTAGGTGCTGCAACAGAATAAACAACTGCAAATAACATTTGTATGTTTTGGGTTTGTTGGTTTGTTTTTGTTTTTTTTTTTTTTTAATGCCAGTGTCTGCTGGGAAAAAAACTGCTTAGGATGCAGCACCCATTCAGAAGACGATGACCACCACCTCCCCTGCAAATTGTAAACCAAAAAAACTACCTGTTTTTTCTGAAGGCTGTTCTTCTATCTAAGCATTTAGATTCAGAAAGGAAACTAGTCCTAGATGAGCTTTGGTTCTTAAATTTGGACCTAATTTGGTAATTTAGTAGAGAAGATAAGCACACCAGAATATTGAATATTAAGAGACTGAGAACAAGTAAATCAAGATGACAAATAATCTACCCATGAATGATAATCTTTTTACAGCAATTTAATTGGTATTGCTTATGTGGTGATAGCTAAATCTCCATTTGTCAAGTGCCACAACACAATGATAGGAAAGTGTGTCTTCATATAGGGTGTGTTAAAATATTCTCTATTTTCAGCCAAAAATCATGTAACACCTATGCATTCTGAGAGGGTCTTTGGAAGACTAAATGTACTTTTTTCAATTTGCAAGTAAGGCTATGATAATTTAAATGTTTCCTGACTGAAAGGGAAAGAGGAAAAGAAGATTGATCACCACATAGCATTAGCACCGGTAGGGCATTAACACTGAGCATGACCTCAGAATGAACTGTGAGTATCTGCTCATAAATATTTTAAGAAGCTCTAGACTTTTTCTATTTTTACATCTCTAATATCTTAACAGTAGTTCTTTAACAAAGTTAGGATCAGTAGCAAGAACAGCTTGCAATTACACTGGCTGAACATGACACTAAATCTGCATTAGTCATTATCCAGCACTCTTTGTATCCAAACTTCTTCAGTAATTTAACAGTTTTTATTTTGGTTAGGAATAATTAAAGCAAAGAACAAAATATTTGAGAAAATAAAAATTATTAATAATTTGTCACTATGGTAATAAAGTTCCCCCATGTAACTAATACCACATATCTTAAAACAAAGAGATACAGGATTTTGAAGTCTCCTTCTGAATGTATTCTCTGAATATGGTATTAGAGTGCCTTACTATAGCACATCTTAGTTTTAAACTGTAGGATCTTTTGTTGGTTGTTATGTGAGCCTACAGTGCAACTGCCAATGCAAATTTAACCACTGACTATTAACTTATCTGTATTCAAAACTCGAAGCAGTTTAGCTGAGCATTTGGAAACACTAGGAATTTCTATTTCACAAAAGAGACAGAACCTACGGAATATGGTCATCTGGGGCAGGGAGGTGGTTTGGAGAGGAATCCAACTTGAGGTCAAGCTAATGGATTTGCATGCAAAGCAATTTTACATATGTGTCTTCTATAAGTTATAAACAGACACATAAGTATTTCTTACACTTCTGAAAGTTACAATAGTATAAATTCATGCTCCATGCTTGTTTAATTATCTTTTTCTATGACTTCCTCTTCATGATTACAGAGCATCTTCAGTTTAAAGCCTTTCAGACCACTAACTACAAGAAGCTAATAAACACAGAATAAAATATAATCCCAGAGATTCAAAAATCACTACTGCAACCCTGATTTTTAAGGACTCAGACTTTAAATTAATCTAGACTCTGATCTTTGAAAATAATGTGAGATCTCCTGACTTTCCACTTCAATGTCCTTTCTTATGTCTTCACATTTAACCCTCTCCCCCACCTCCAAATTTGTCTAGAAATTTGAGCATAGGAAGAAAAAAAAAAAAAACCACACCCCAGCATTTTACTTTTTCCGTACATTCTGAATTTCTTTGTCTATATGCAGCAGTAGAGGTAGAAGACAGACACAAGAACAGGAAACTATGACAATCAAATTATAGCTGAGAAAGATTACTTAAATAGTATTTTTCCTGACTTCAGAGTAACAAAGTTAAGAATAAAAATCCAAAAGTACAGTAAAGTCCAAAGGTCAATCCTCTTATCAGAAACAAAGAACCACTTGCTTCTCTTAATTAAATTTTGTAGAGAAAGGACTAAAATTTGTCATATCACAGGCATATATTCCTGCTATACTTATTATTAATCTCATGGACAACAAAAATATTAAAATTTTAGTCCTTCACCACAAGGAAAATCGTTATAGTAGCGATTCAAAAGCAGTCATAGAGATTGAGTACAATGATTACGAACAAAATAGAGAAAAGCTACCTGCAGTAGATCCCTAAACAAAGGTGGAAGAGTATTCACAAACGGCTGATCATGTGAATAATTTTTCTTACAAGTATTTCAACGGCACATGGAATTATAGATGAACAAGTCTGTACTGTTAAGGAATAACCTTCTAATGTTAAGGTAATAAGAGAGGAGCCAAAAGAACTCAAAAGATGATCAATATACAAGCACAAGAATGTACTACATCACCAACTAACCACAAGATGCCTGCACACATTCCCCCAAAAAATATTAAAAACTCAGGGGATAAAACACGAAGAATAGTTTTAAACCAAAATAGGATTGAAAATATGGAGTTTAAGTAATTTCACAGAACTAAAGTAATGCAAGCTTTACTTAGATCACTATTTTCTAATGATTTAAAAGTGAGAAATAGTTGTACAGCTAACCTGTTAAAAATGTTCAGGGACAGAAATAATTCCAGGAGGCTTTCAAGACCAGAGGTCCAAATCTGCTTTGAAGATGATGGAATGAGAGTGAGCCATTTCCACACCAGAAAAAGCTCCTCTTCAGAGCTCTGTAAAATGGTTCCTTGTCACAAACTCTTCTCTGTAACTCCACTAGCCCTAGCTGTTACTGAAAGCAACAATTTGGATCTCTTCAAAGTTTCTCAGAGACAGGGGCAAACCAGAATTTCATATCAGCAGCAGTAGTGGATCAAAGATGAGATAGCAGAATAAAAATAAGGAAATCCCAAAGCAAGTATGACACTGCACAGGAGCAGGTCAGACACTTTTAGCTTATAACCAAGCCCTGCTTCCACATGTAGGCATTGATAGTAAGTCATGCACATGGCTTGCTATGGGTTCACCGAGCCATCATTTTCTTCCAGCATCAACCAAGTAAGCTAGAGTACTTTATACAAGCTTACTTTGCCTGCAATTCATTTCTGACTCAATCTTACACTGTTTTCTCTTCTGTTCTTACCCCCAACCATCCCTCCTACCAAACTCACACACAAATAAAAAAACCTCTCCTTCCCCTCCCCTTTGTAGAGTGACTGGGAAGTACTTTAAGGGCTCACACCTGCTTAGAGATTGATTGAAATCTTCTGGTGTGCCCAACATTTATCAATGATGAATAACAGAAATAAATACATTTATTATGACTATACATCTTTCTTTTAACCTTAAAAGTCAAACTAAATACACTTAAGAGAAAGTTTGTCCTGCATATTTGAATAAAATTACTTTCTTAGTCACTTCCAAAGGTAAATTAGGAACAAAAGGGGAGAAAGTGCAAGATTTGTAAGTGTTGTATATCCATCTGTGGTGGTTTGACCCTGTCTGAAGGCCAGATGCCCACCAAAGTCACTCTATTGTTCCCTTTTCCAGGTGGACAGGGAAGAAAATATATATTGAGAAGCTTAAGAGTTGAGATAAGTGCAGGGAGAGATCATTCCACAATTAGCATTATGGGCAAAACAGACTCAATATAGACTAAAAAGAATCACAGAAAGATCAGGATGGAAAATACCTTTAAGATCATTGAGTCCAACCATACCCATCCTCTCCTAAACCATATCCCTGAGCACCTCATCTACCAATCTGTCAAATCCATCCAGGGATGGTGACTCAAAAACTAGATCTCAAAATACCTCCTCCCACCCCTCCCTACTTCACTGACCTTGGTGTCTGCAGTTTCTTAAATGCTCTCACTCCCTTCTTTGATGGCAATAAGCAGCTGCTTGTGGTTTGGGTTTTGTTTCTCTTAAATGTGACTCATAGAGCCACTATGAAAATCACTGATCAGCTCAGGGTTGACCAGTGGCGGAGTCCAGTCCTGAAAGCCCAGCTGGTATTTACTGTGTCAGACTTAGGGAAAGCTTCCAGCTGCTTCTTGCAGAAGCCATCCCTACAGCTCCCCTCCACCAGAACCTTGCCCTACAAAACCACACCACCAGCTATTAATCTGAAATATTGAAACCTCCAAAAGAGTATCTGTTGTTCAGAAACAGATGAGCACCTCTGCCTGTGTGCCTCCTTTTCTCTTGCCATCCCTCTGAAGCCATCCTGGGCAAACTACAGAATTTAGCTTGCTCCAAAAAGAAAAAAAAAATCACATCATACATACTCAGTTTGAATCAAATTGAAGATGAGGACCAGAATACCACATAAGAAAAAACACAAACACAAATAACACTATGTGTTATATGTGTTGATTATGAGGCAGAATTTTTTCTCAACTTCCAGAGTATTCTGTTAGTAACCTTGGTGGGCTCCCTCCTCTCTGGGTGCCACCTGCTCACTCAGGGTCCCTCCCTGCCTGCACTGCCACGTTCCCGACCAGCATCACCAGCTCTTCTAGGGCAGTCGTCAGTGGTTTCTTCACCCCGCACCATGAGGCTCAGCAGCTGTCCAGACCTCTCTTCCAACAACTAAGAAGTCTCTCTGTGGATTCCCACCTTCATGAACCACCTCATTCACTCACAGGTTATTATTATACATCTGTTTTGTTATCAAAGCATAACAAGTAACTACAACTGCCTTTCCTATGGAGCAGCATCCTGTTCAGATTCTGCCTGAACCAAAATCAGTTCTGCCACCAAAGTGCTGTGGGGCAATACTTGGGCGCTATGCCCTGGGCCCAAACAGCAGGGTCTTGCATGCAACCTGATGGCCCAGGGGTCTGCAGGTTTCTTCTTGTGACATTGCTGTTCTGGCAAGGATTGTTCATGTGCTCACGGGAACCAGGAAAATGTTGCCAAAATCTCTTTCGCTCCTAGGAGGCAATCTTCTGGCACTATACTAAGCCTTGTAAAAATGTCATCCATTTCTTTACGTTTGACCAGTAAGCGTTAAATTGGCAGAACTTTCTGTGGGCTCAAGAAACACCACTTGCCTTATACAGGAGAATAGAAAATATATAGAGGTCTGAAACAGACAGCTGAACAGATTTGGAATAAGAGCGCTGCTGGGTCTAGGTGTAAATATAGAGTTGAAGAGTTTTAAGCCAGAAATTCATTACTTTCAATTAAATCTCTAGTTGTACTTAGCACTCACTGTGTTATTCTTTCCTCAGATATTGTCTTTGGCTTTAGAAAAATATTTGCTTAGCATCAAACCAATGGCAGTATATTCTCTAAAACAAAGTGGGAAATTACATGTTTGACTCATCACAGATACATGGACCTTTATTCAAATGGTTGATTGCTTCTCAATTGTAGCACAGCAGGCAACTGTCTATTCTGCCAAATGTGTCGCCCAATGTCACCAAGAGCAGGAAATGTGCATCTCAAGGACAGACATTTTGAGAAGGTAGTAGTTTGAACAACCTTTCACACATTTTAATGCTTATTTGAAATATATCTTGCTGAAAATCACAACAGGCTAGCTTAATTCTCAGACAAAGGAACCCAAGTATTGCTGCTCACTTGTTTTTGTTTAAAACCCAACCTGATTAGTTTTAGCAACAATGACCAAAATAAACCAACGGTCAGGTGAATTACTAACTGGAATTTCCCTTTACTTAGTGAAAAATTAGAATAGCTGTTAAGATTTGGTCTCCAGAACCAAGATAGTAATTACTGTACCACACAATGATATTAACTGTTCCTCTATAGTAAGTTTTCAAATAAAGCACAAATGTGCTGGTTTTGAATGAATATTATAGTGAAAGACTATTGTTTCCTCTATAGGCATATGTGGCTTTCCCTGGGAATAAATATGCTCCTACATGAAACAAGAATATAAAGAGAAAATTTAACTCATTCCCTAATAAAGTAGCTGACACTGAAAAGGTTATTCAATTATCCACAGTATGAACTAGCATATTATAATCCAGATATTATGCAATTCCTGTGTTAGACACCGAACCAACACTACTTTGTTGTGTTTTGAGGGTTTCTACTACAAAGCCCTCCCTGCAGAAAAGAGCTATGATGTCTTTCTGCTACCTTCCCCAGGGACCTCTACCAGAAAAAGTAGGATAGACACTGAGCAGCATTTAAGCCATATGGTTAAAGTGCAGCATCATTACTGTTCAAGAAAAACTAAATAAGAAATGTCAAGCATCTTCAGTTTGACTGATTAGAAACACTTGCTCCTACTAAATTCGACATTGTCCATTTTATTTGAGTTGTTACTAGGGAAATGTGGTGGGTTGATCTTGGACAGCAGGCAAGTGCCCACCCAGTTACTTGCTCACACACACAAACAACACACACACCACCCATCAGTAATTCAGAAGAAATTTAAATTCATTCACTAATCCCCATCAGCAGGAAGATGCCCAGCCACCTGGAAACTACCACATAAAACAGGGCCATACCTTAACCTCCCCATTTCTCCTTCTTTCCCCCAGCTGTTATAGCTGAGCAAAATGCCAAATGGTATGGGCTATCCCTTTGGTGAGGTCAGGTCAGGTCAGGTCAGGTCAGATGTCCTGGCCGTGCTCATTCCCAACTTCTTTATTTGAAGGATGCAGTGTGGGAAAAAAGGAAAAGCCTTGAATACCATGCAAGCACTGCTCAGCAATATTTGAAACCCGACAGTGTCTTGGTCACCAACTTACAACATGATACTATTCTGGCTGTCATGATGAAAACTGACTTCATCCCAGTCAGACTGAATACAGTAACTCAGAGCAAGACCTCTGTAGGAACATGGCAATCAAGGAAGGTAAGAGAAAGGAAGTTAGTGAGGAGGAAATTAATCTCAACTGTTAATCAATAGAATTTTTCAGGGGAAAAGTATATTTAGAATATGATTTTAAAATCTATATATGGAATTTTTAATTCTATTTCTTTGACAAAATAGTAAGAGTAGTATTTTCCATGTCCTCTGCCTGCGTGGAATATAAATACATGAAATACAACAGTTAACAAGTTAGCTTGTTATATTTAGGGACACCGATGACCCATGTGTGGATTCTCATCTGCATATAGATTTTTTTACTTAAGTATTAAAAGTTACCTATCAAACCAAAGATATTCATTCAAATACATATTAAAAAATCATTCACAGACTACAATGCATTAGTGAAATAACTCAATCAAGCAGTACGACTACTGGAAAACTTCCGCTTGCATACTTAGGATAATGATATTTTTTGAAAAATATCATTTCTAAAAAAAAAAACAAATAATAGTTTTACTACTAATTTTACAAGTCTGGTAGTCTTTGTAGAAATAGTTCACTGTATAATTTATTATTAGAAGTTATTATTTTTATTCCTTTAGTTCTTCTAATAAATATGTAAAAGAAAACAAAAATGCAGAGTCCTATTTCATACATCATGTAAAATCAGTCTTATAAAAAAACACATATATATCTTTATGAATAAGAAAGCATTTAGCTTTCAAAAGAAAGAAAAATATCCAGCCAGATATTCCAACCATCATGCTTTTCATATTATTTGATAGAACTTCTGCCTAGTGACAAATTACCCTTTTTATAAACATGGCAAAAATACTATTGTATTTCTCGGGTAATACTAGAAATTGATATAGCCTGCTAGCATTGCTACATGTGAATTAATCTAGGGCTGTGGTAATAGATAACCATGAAGCCTTTTGGAAATACAAGCTAGAGAATTAATAGAACAAAAACATAAGGATCATTTCAAACTACTGTTCAAGAGTACTATCTATAGGAGATGTCTACAGCGATTCATAACCGCCACACCTCCGGTTCAGCTGCTGAATTTCTTCGCATTAGAATAGAGCAGAAGGTTAAACTGCCAACTATGGTCAGCACAGCCACTTTACACTATTCATTTACCCCTACCCACAAGTTCAACTGAATTATAACTGTATTACTTTCTTTTAACACTACACTGAAAGGCAGCATTCCTATAACGCTTGTGTATGTTTTAAGTCATGGCAAAGCTTATTTTACTGTCTTAGTTTTATCTTGTGCAGATGAAGTAGCACAGTACTACAATCTAGGAAAAAAATGAGGGAAGTACAAATAGGAATAGGAATGGCTTCTCTTAAAGGATTTTAATCCCATATATTAACATAGCTATTTCTGAAAAATTTGACATCAATATGCTTCCAATCATGCTGGTAGTACAGACTTGCTGCTAAATGTGGGTTAAACCCATCCCCTATTTTGAACAGGATTTCATTTGCATCAGTTTTTGAATATCCAACCAAAGCTTAATGTCTGTTTAATATTGCTACACGTGTATTCATAAAGGGAAAAAAAAATCAGTTAGTGCCCCAGTTTATAGAAACCAGCAAAGTGATGGATGATGTATTTTCATGTAAAGCTCTCTGGAGCTCACATATATCTTTCTTGAAAAGTAGTTCAAAATCCTTTCACCTAATTTTCTACCTGAATTTCATAGCCAGTGTAAAGAATGTATGTAAATATATAAGGCCTAATTTTTATCAACATAACTCTATGGGGGTGGAGTGATTTTGTTTTAGTCTGTATGCCTCGACGTGTAAGTATCTAACTCAACTTATTTCTTCCTCCCTCTTTCTCATCTCTACAAGAGTTACGTACATTTACATCCCATCTTTTCTTTCTTGAAGGAACTTTCTTGAGTATACAATGGTCTTCACAGTAATATTTCCCTGACAAAACCACCACAGGAACACCACAGATTTAACTCCATAAGAAATAATCTTCAAGTTCTGTGGATTCTGCACCACAGTCACATTAAACTGATTTTTTTCAGTTATTCTCCTGCAACCTGTTACCTGCATGCTATGCTATGCTAACAGTGTTGAAGGATTTCAAGGCATGATGCTAGCTGTAACACATAAGAATGTGTTCACTTTGTCTCTTGAAAACTCATTCATTCATATTTGATCAGTTTAAATTGATTGGTTTAACTATAAATTACAAAAGTTTCAATCTGCCATGCTTGCAGATGTCTTCGATATTGTTGATGTAAAATGTGACAGGCAGTGAGCAAGACTGACAGACATATTGACATAGCTTAAAAAGTTAGCTATATACTAATAATGTGTAAAATTGATGAACGTGTATAACAGTATAAAGAATACATGTAAACTTATCATTTTCCAAAATGTAGCGGTTAACATAGAAGAGTTTAAAAATTATTTTTATCAAATACTTGTTGCTAGAGACATATCTAAAAATTAAAATGTGACTAAAATAAATGTAGTCTTTTGAAAGCTAGATTTGGGGATTAATCTCTTATGATTTTGTTTTGTTGAAGCTGTTGATTCTCTAGTATTCTGTCAGTGAGTATGTAAGATGCAGAAATCTGACTCTGGGTTTCCTGCATTTTCAACTGCTGTAAGCAAGTTACTGTGAAATGATCAATGTTCTTCCTACTTACCAAAAGTTTGATTTTTGAGGCAATAATTATATTCCTTTAAAAGTTATTGGCCTATTTCCCCAATATATCTTGTATTCCAAAGCTTATGCTTTTCCATGAAAACAAGAAACGGAAAGCTTTCTTATTTGAGAAATAATCTATTCTAATGCCCCATGCATCATACATTAGGGCTGCTGAGGAAGTGATTCAAACATTGCTGCTATTCTAGCTTTTGTGGTTTTCTGCAGTACCACAATCTAAACTCAAAGAATCTGTTCATATTCTACATATCCTGTAAAATAGCTTTCATGCTAAGTCTACACCATGTGTTGTATTTACATACAGAACTTAGGCCAGAACTAGAACTAGCTGGGTGTTAGAACTTAGAACTAGCTGGGGTGTTGGGACCTTTCACAGCCATGGAGAATATGAATTTTTAGATCTGCATCACAAGTCACTGCCCAGCTGAGGAGGCAGTGTTGAGAAAGGCAGCTTTCTTTTAACCAGTGTATGAACATGAAATGATTATTGATGAAAGGTATGTTAAGGAGAAAGTGATCAAGGTCTTTTTGCAGAGTTTTTTTGTTTGCTTTGGGTTTTTTTTTAACCTGGTGAACTGATTGGTATTTTACATCCGTGAAATCAACTCTACAATGATATTTTTGTGGCTTAGTTCTCCACCTCACCTCCATGATAATCCCTTACCATCCTCTAGGAAGAGACTTGCCAGCCTGCTCTTGGCAACTCTACCTGCTATGAGCACTGCTATGACTCCCTGACCTAAAACATTATCCTTAACAACCCCCAACACTGTAGGAGTTTGCCAGGTATGATAACAGCTCATATGTTGACGTTCTTGTTCTGTTTATGCAACAAATGAAACCTCCTCAGAGGTGAAAGCTGCATTTTCTGCCTTTGATAATGTTCCTTTTCCCTGTTTCTCTGTGCTGATCCTGTTTTGATCTTAAAGAAAAAGAATCAGATGTTCAAAAACATCAACAACTTAAGACCCCGTAAAATTAAAATTCTCTTTTTTCTTTCACCACTGTCATCTCATTAATAACCGACTTATAAAACCAAAATAAAACAAGGCTGAAAACAATTTCTAAGGCAAAAAAAAATCTTCCAAAAAGTTTTTACTGGGTAAAAATTCTTGAAAAAGCTAAAAATTAATTACATTTTTAATTTGACTCATACTATTTTTTTAATTCTTAATTGTTTTATGTGTTTTCCTGATTAAAAATTACAAAGATTAACACTTTCACATTGGTTTTCATTAGTGAGCTAATCATTAGCGACTGGACCCAAACACAATTGCTTTTAAATGTGTAATAATATAATATTAAACAAGATTGCTGTTAAACACAATGGCACAGACACAGTGGCACTCTCTCCTAAACAGTCTGTTTTTCTACTTGCTACATTCACAATTAATGTGCCCATTTAAAAAAAAAAAAATATGCCTTTGTGTTTAGGCTTTTGCAGAACAACTGCAACTAGAATATAATCGTATATGTAGTGCTATTCAGAACATTCAAAGTGCGTGCAAAGAACGAAGATGTGAAATCAGAATATTCAAAATAACTGAGCAAAGCTCTCACCATCTGAAGTTATATCAGTAACATCTAATTCCTGCAGCTAACACAGAAAGCATACCAACTGCTGACAACAAAATTTGGCAGACTTTCAAAGTCTGAGTTTTGTTTGGTTTGTTTGGGTGTTTTTCTTTTTATAAATGGACTATTTCTCATTTTAGTTTATCATTTGCTTAACTTCAGGACTTCAAAAATCAGAAGGGACACTGTGAGTGTTTCATGTCTCTATCGAATTCTGTTTACTGAAATCAAAGAAAATTTTACAGGTCAGATATTAACATGAGTAACTCATGAGTGGCCCTCTCTAGATTATTTGATCTACACTGGTGTGAAACTAGAGTGAGAGCTGTGTTTTTTATTGAATTAGTGCATGGTGTAAAGAAAATTTTTAACAGAATTGAGAGTGAGCTAAGTTCATACTTAACAAATACATAGATATATACGTATGTAAGCATACAAATACATACTTGTATAAATCTATAAACAAATTTTAAAAAATGAAAGCGATTTTTCTAGTCCTATTCTTAATATTTTAACATATTGTAATAAAAAGGGAAGATCTATCTTGACAGTTTCTCAGATAGTATTTAGAGCTTTTCATTGTAAAATTATGTGCAGTCTCATAATGATACCTAGCAGACCCCTTTTTAAGACAAAACACTCCACAAAAAACAGCAGATGAACCCAATATTACTTTTTTCCCCCCAATTTTCAATTCAGTCCCTAGAATCTAATGATCGATAGCAAGGGCACATGCTCCTATTTTTCACTTCTAAATTCAGTCTCAAGATCATTCTGGGTACACTAAGTTTATTTTCCTTATTCAAATTTTTCGGAGGGAGGATGAACCTTTCCTGTAGAGGTCAGGCTTCTTAGGGGGAATGGGGTTAGTCATCAGCTTGAAAAAGACAGTGAGTGAAATGGTTTGAAAATCAATTTCTTGTTGCTGAACTTGAGTTTGATAGAAGATATAAAGGCAGGAAAAAAATGAAGATAAAACTTTCAGCATGTCATTTTGATTCCTCCATCCACATCTAAGGAAATGCACAAAACACAACTCAAGAAATAGTAAAACATCTGGTTCCTTTTGTTCATTTTGGCAAGGATTTAGGAAAAAAGCATAACTGTGTTATGATCTCAAATTAATTATTAATGTTCATTTCCACCATGACATGGTGGAAATGAACAAATTATTTAAAATGTTTTCCACTGGTAAGTATATCCTCCTATACATATGATGTACTATTCCATTGCTTATAACTCAAATACAAAAAAAAAATTGAAGATCAAACCACTAGAGCCTTATTTTGCATGGCTATCTTTCTTATATTTCCTAGCTTTCCTAATATTTTCCAAGATAATCCAGTTTTGCATTAATTCAGTCAGGTATAAATTCTGGGCCTTGAAACAGTCCAAGTTTCTACTCCGTTCTGAGATTCACTATTCATAAACACCTACACCATTTTGCTTAGTCAGTCAAAACTTAATGTGCAAATCTCTGGCAGGTAGCTTTGTTATTCTGTATTTAATTCTTCTTGCATTTCTGGTAGTGCAATAATGAAATCCATAATGATGTGATTGATTCTAAAAGTTACTACAGACAGTCATTGTTCTATTTTGGTCTAAGCCAATCTTTCAGAGTGACATTTGCTATATGTATGATCATCTGAATTTAAAATACATTTGTATTGCTGCTATGCAAGAAATGCATAAGTTTGTAAACATCATACACAGAATCACAGAATGTTAGGAATTGGAAGGGACCTCAAAAGATCACCTAGCCCAACCCCCCTGCTTGAGCAGGATCACCTAGACCAAATCACACAGGAACATATCCAGATTGGTCTTGAATGTCTCCAAAGAAGGAGACTCCACAATCTCTCTGGGCAGCCTGTTCCAGGGCTCCATCACCCTCACAAGGAAAAAGTTTTTTCTTATATTCACACGGAACTTCCTATGTTCCAGCTTGGACCCATCGCCCCTTGTTATATCACTGGCCAGGAAGTTTACACAGAGAAGGAGAAACACACTGCATCACATCTCTACACATTTAAAAGTGATGCATATACAAAACATGATGATTATGGCTTTGTTACAAAGAAGACTAGCTTCAGATTGAACTTCCAATGATCTGTGGACAAGTCTAACAACTTCAGCTCATGGAGAACATGAAACAATTCAAGTTTAATAGAAAATACTATTTCTCTTTGCAAAACTCCCCTGTAAGAAATGTGCATTAATATGGTCAAGTTGCAACCTGTGATTCAGTTTCTTAAAAACAGTATTTCTGAGGAATCAAAAGTTAAACTACAACACCACATACAGAACACACTGATATCAACAGTTAACATGAGCGAAGAAGACAATATTGATCATTAAGCAGTGAGTTGACTTTTTTCCTTAGAACTAAGGCAACTGTAAAGACATGTAACACAAAGAGCCCTTCAAGAAGCTAGTAGGCAGAGTTCACATAAGCAGGGATCCTTGTTACTGGCAGTAGGGCAGAAGTATGGGGGGATGGTGCCCTTGCTCATAAATTCCAATTCACAAAGAAAGGTCAGTCCGTTGCCAAAATTCTTCTAGAAAAATCTAGATTTTTTTAATTACATTTTTAATTTGACTCATACCAATTTTTTTTAAGTCTTAATTGTTTTATGTGTTTTCCTGATTAAAAATTACAAAGATTAACACTTTCACATTGGTTTTCATTAGTGGTGCAGATACCAGGGCTGTGCAGAAGGATGCATCAATCACTACACTTATTCCTGCCACAGACATAGCCCACTTTCTTTTCACCCATACCATTCAAATTTTGATCAAAAGATCATCCTAATTAAACTTCATTCTGAAATCAAAATATTAAATTGACACAAAGGCACTCCTGGGCATATCAAAGGCACTTCATATAAATCTAGTACTTCTGTCTTTAAATAAATCTTTCAAATCTTTTCAAATGTTGGATTAGTCAGTCCTGAAGTCCAACACTTTGTGCTTGGATATAAAATGCTGCTTTATATATCTAATATTAAAAAAACAATATTTTAACACAAAAAAACCCAAAACCAAAACCAAACAAAACTAGCATTATATAAATTATTCTTGAGCACAGTAGACCCTACTCCTCATTATTGTCAAGAGGTTTTCATCAGTGCATAACATATTCTCATAAACTCTTCTTTAAACCCGAATGGAGGTAACACCACATTTCACTAACCTTTATTAGCTGGCATGTATGTCAGGCAAATCCAATTTCTAAGTAACAGTGCCTTTTAAGTTGCCTTCAGGAGAGTAGCATGTCAAAAAGTAGTAATATTTAAAGAATAAAACCAAAGTAAAATTTTTAAATTATCTACCAGGTATTGCTACAGCTATAGATTCTTTTGCCATGCTCCATCTTGTGTGGTAGCTAGCTGCGTGAATAATTCTATGTGTAGAAGGTAAATATTACAGTAATTACTAATAGAATAAGCAACTGCTCAACTGGGCGGGGGGCAGGGGGGCAGGAAGGGGTCGTGGACCAGTAGAAGAAATTGATTTAAAGAGAAAAGTAACTAAAAAAAATGAGTAAAAATTTAGTATGTCATTAAAAAAAAAGGTCAAGTATATCTTTAATACTAAAAGCTAAATACACTATTAGAGAAAGCAGACCTGTCAGGTAAATAATGTTACTGTATTACAGTCCTCATGCTATCTTAGGATTCTTCTCAACCTAGTCTACATAATATATGGAGAGTGATTCCACAAAATCAAAATTGAGCTTGTACTGAAGAAATATGCACTTGGCAACCTGAAAGAATATGCAGAACTCATAAGTTCAAAAATATTTTTTTCCTTTTCATAGGGATTCTAATACAGAACATTGGAAAAATCATTCACATTTTTTAATACTCTTGTTATTTATAAAATAAAATGGATTAGTAGAAACATGAAAGAATAAAGAATCACGGTGAACAAATAACTATAGAGTTTTATGGTAGACAGAACTTTACCTTCATATTTTCAGCAGTCATCACATGTTTTCCAGCTTCTGATAAAACTACAAAATACAGTGAATGTCATCTCAGTTGCTTTATTTAGTACTGAACATACTTCAGGGTCACAGAAGTGTTTAAAATCCATTAGTAATCATTTTGATAATACGGATAAGCAATGATGTCGAATGAAGCTGACTGGAAAACACGGTTCTTGAAAGAACTGGTTAATGTTTTTCAGTTACATAAACTTTTATTAGAAAATAAAATTTTTTTAGAAAATAATTCTCCATAGGAAGACATTCACTTGAAAAAAAAATGACCAGGTGAAGCGGTTGAGACTGTGATAAGAAAATAGTCTGATTTTTCATGAAGGCACAGGATACTAAAGTAGTTTTTATTTAAAATGTTTGAAGGAAATATGATTCACTAAGTCCATCATCTCTGAAAAAAATTACAGTAACTTCTGAGAAGTCTCACCATCATGGAATTTTGATTTATTTCTGAAACAAAAGAGGACCAGCAACTTCAGTCAAAATTTTGTCCTAGCTTGAGCATGCTGTCAATTTTCCACATACTGAGAAAGTTTTCTCCATATTTCTCTAAAATAGTACAGTCAGTTTCTGCACTGGAAAGCAATTCCTGTTCCCTTCACAGCTTGCTTTCCACTAGTACTATTCATATTAATGATACTCAGTAGTATAAAGCTTATTTATAGAGGGTACACGTAGGGTTAAGCTTTAACTGTATAAAAATCTGACAACAGATGGCACAGCACAGGAGTCTCATAATCTGTTCAGAGCCCTCATCTCTTCCATTCTCTTGCAGTGAAATGAGTAGACCTTCTAGTGTCATTTCAGAAAAGGAAAATGATGAATACTGCTCATTCTGCGCTAATACACATGCACATCTCTCTTCTCTGCTGTCATTTGCAATACTTTAGAACAGAATTTTGTCTCATTACTCCTAAAGTACCTAGCACTACTTTCTTTCCATTTTTTCCTATTTCTAATACTCCAGCTTTAAATAATCAAATCTTCTGATGGGCTAAGTTCAACTTTTTAAAAAGTGCAAAAAAATCTTCAGCTGCCCCAAGATATTTATCATATACATTTGTTGAATTCTACTAAAGGTGAGAAGAAGGAATCTTAATAATTTAATTCTCCCACAGAATACCATACCAGAGTAGCTACTATTACACAGCAATGCTTCCATAAATGACATTACAGTAAATCAAAGCAGCTCACACCACTTTGTGTCAATGGCAAACTGTCCATTCTCCTCTGCAGAAGATGTGGAAGCCAGAGTGAGAAGACAGGCATATTACCCCTGCCAGGTGCTCAAAGCCCACATCACTCTGCCCTGAGATAAAAAGGGTTAAAATTCATTGTTTCAGACTCTTTTCAGTTTAAATCCTGAGTACTACCTATACTTTATCTGTGTAGTCAGTGGAAGACACTCCCTTTACAGAAGAATGAGGTTTATGATCCAGTCTACCTTTTCCATCTCTTCTATGAACTTATATTGCTTCCTTATTAAGATGACAATCATTTGGCAATATCTAGTAAGATATAAAGGATACAGATTACTTTATGAGCCACCAGCCTAATGAAACTCAGTTTCATGCAGATTTTTTCTTCTAACTCTCAGACCTAACTTTTCTCTTGCCCCAAAATTTTCTCCTCTTTCACAGGAAACCTATTTCTCCAAACATTCTACCAGATAATAGGCAGAGTACATGGAGACTAGATTACATATATAATCCAAATGACATGCCAGCATGTATATGGTGGTTGGTCTGCTGGTACTTATGTGCAACACATATTGTGAACATATCCTTTCCTCTCTGCAAGGTATTAATTAAGTAGTTCTTTTTGTAAAGTCGCTGATTAGGACAAAACAGGAAGAAAATATTTGTGAAACTTCTATTTATCTTTCAAAGTTATCAATATTATCAATGGGCATAAATGTTATTGAGGGGATGGACAAGGGAAAAAAGGATGACTCCATAAGCTTCATTTTCTAAAGAAGCCTGCAAAAGAGGAAAATGAAAAATATCAGGAATCCTCAGATAGCTCATAAGCAGTTAGCAGTAACTGACTAGGAAGCAACTAATTTACTTTTGGACAGAGCCGATTATTCAGGAAAAAAAACACCAACAACAACAAAACCAACAAACAAACCGTTATTAGAATAACCACCAGAAACAATATTGATGAGAGAATCACAGAATCGTTTAGGTTGGGAAAGACTTTTAAGATCAAGTCCAACCAAAAAGGTTTCATATTTTTAATGCTACCTAAAATTGATCTAGCAGTTAAAACTCCTTGTGCTAGGTCTACAAGACTTCTCGTAAGTAAACACATAGCTAATGCTGATATCTATGAAGTAGAATTTTCCACTTTACAGCCATCATCTTATGAATGCATGGTGAGTTCATTTTAGCATTGAGACTGCATTTATTTCATTGTTAGCTATATTCACTAGTGCAGGATTTTGCTTGTTATTTCCCTTAAAGTTTAATCACCTATAACATCTTTTGAATAGCCCTAAGTTACTTATTGAAAACAAGCTGTTATAATTTCTAGAATTTTTGTACAGAACTTTTATCTGTGGCTCACTGAGATATCAGAAGGTCAGGGCTACAATTATATGCAATCCTCTTAAAATTAATTTCTCTCTCTAACACTTATGTGAATCATAGGCACCTTCTATGGCAACGTTCATGTTGTATGTATTAATATGGAGAAATATGTAGCCCTTTTCTACTTTTTTTTCTGTAGGCATGATGTAAAACACAAATATCTGCAAAAGAAATAAAAATTCATAAACCTGCTACTTAAAATCAATGCATTGTGAGTATGATTCCTGATTACTTTAAGGAATGCATCTTGTCCTTCTGAAGGAGATGGCGATGAAGGATACAGTGCTTTGAAGTAACCTGTGGGCAACGCAGTAGAACATGAACAGTTCCTGTTCTTTACCCTGTCATCAAACTTTTGAAGCCTGAAATTGCAGATAGGCTAAATTTTTCCTTCAATATTTAAGGCAGATTACGTTTTTTAAACCAGTTGTGAAATCAACCACTGAAAAACTGATTATTGCCAAAAGCTGTAGTAAAAGTCATGTGTCACCCTGCAAATTTCGCCATCTGAACTTCAGTTTTCTCAGCACAGCAACATAAAACCCACACAGTCTTTTTAGCTTCTAGTCAGGATTAGAAGCTTTCTTTTTTCTCTGTGATCCCATCATAACTAGGCTTAGGGGTGTATCTCTATCTATAAACACAATGTAATTGACACCCTACTTAAAGTACACAGAAGCAAATCCAGAGTTATCAGGGTAAATGACAGAACATAGGAAGTTTAAAGGTAAAAAGTTGTTTCAGGGAGGTGAAAGAAGTCCCTCTCTGTGTATTCTTATTTGACTTTTTAAAATTTTCTTTGTTGTGTAACACAGAAAAATTGGTAGCATTCAGACTTTTCAAAATGCTGCCTATAGCTGTGGGATGCATAAGAGTGCATTCTGTACTTTAAGTACATCATCATCAACACTATAATACTGGTGTTACTGAGGACTATATTAGCTCTTTCTGTTCTTAATAATCAGACATTCTTGCTGCATCATACCTTGAAACTACTACTAAAAACTCTCAGTAGAATTCAGAAATTGGAATATTTCCTATGTTAAATCATGCTTTCCAATTAAAAATGCCTTCACCTGAAATACTGAACTCACACTGTATGTTGAAGACTCACCTGAAGAAATGCCAGTATGTACTAGTCAGACTTCAGTTCTCAAGCTTTGAGAACTTTTAAATAAACCTAAATTTTTTCTGCAGTAAGGAGATAATGTGAAAATGTAATTTGTCTGCTTCTGCAGCTTTATCTCATTCAGTCTGAAACACATGTACTTTTCATGATACAGTTTACACCATTTTTAGCGTGCTTCGCTTGGGAAAAAAAATCCAAAGAGAACCCAAATTTATAAAGAAAAAACTTCATCAACACTCAAAGAATATACCTATTGAATAATTTTGTTTCTATGGGCGGTACAGACAGATGAGCAATGGAAGGAATGTGACTGCTAGAAGAAAATCCCTATTAACTACAAATTGTGGCACAGAAAATTTCTTATTGTAGTGGATAATGTGACCAGCTCCCGGAAAAAAAAAAAAAGGGAATTAGTATCATATAAATACATATTAACTAGTGAAATTAAAGCTATTTGCATAATATACAATCTAATTTAATTTCAAAATATAATATAAAATTATATTTGGTATAAAAAGAGAAACATTGTTTTCAGATCTTCAACATGTTGCTCTGTTTTTCATACTACAACGAATTATGATACCTATAGGTATAGGTTTGTTGCTTAAGGTATGAAACACTGGGATTGATGTCTGATTACTTCAATTTCATGGCTACTATTTTCTATACACCTTGGAGATAATAGTTAATAAAGACGATGGTGTACTGGTAGATTTCCTTGCACTTTTTTGCTTTCTTTGATCTGCATGAGTTCTGTTAACTTCCAGAGAGAATTCCAATTCAACCTTAGATGGCTTGGGAAGACACAAGAATTGCCTCTCTTCTATATGACAGAGTGCCACATTTCAGAACAATAGAAATATAGAAGTAAATTCCTGCTACTGAAATGAAAAAACCTGATTATGAGATTCATTTCTTCAATCCACAGTGAAAGTCGTTTGTCATGTTAGGAAACCTCAATACAAACATATTCCATCATATTGGAATAATCTAGTTTTTCTTTTGCAAATTTTCCTGCATATTACATATTTGATCCTGTGCAAGCATATCTTAAGCATGTAATCATGACCATAGAATCACAGAATCATAGAATCACCCCAGTTGGAAAAGACCTTTAAGATCATTGAGTCCAACCATTAACCTAGCACTGCCATCCCACCACTAAACCATGTCCTTGAGCACCTCATCTATCCATCTTTTAAATACCTCCAGGGATGAGGACTCCACTACCTTCCTAGGCAGCTCATTCCAGAGCCTGACAACCCTCTCGGTGAAGATGTTTTTCCTAATGTCCAGCCTAAACCTGCCCTGGCGCAGCTTCAAGCCATTCCCCCTCGTCCCATCGTCTGTTACCAGGGAGAAGAGGCTGACCCCCACCTCACTACAGCCTCCTTTAAGGTAGTTGTAGAGGGCGATCAGGTCTCCCCTCAGCCTCCTCCAGACTAAATAACCCCAGTTCCCTCAGCTGCTCCTCGTATGACTTGTGTTCCAGACCCCTCACCAGCTTGTTTGCTCTCCTCTGGACCTGTTCCAGCAATGCAACATCTTTCTTGTAGTGAGGGGTCCAAAACTGAACACAGTATTCGAGGTGTGGCCTCACCAGCACCAAGTACAGGGGCACGATCACTTCCCTACTCCTGCTGGCCACACTATTCCTGATACAAGCCAGGATGCCATTGGCCTTCTTGGCCACCTGGGCACACTGCTGGCTCATATTCAGGCGGCTGTCAACCAACATCCCCAGGTCCCTTTCCACCAGGCAGATTTCTTTAATGCCTGTTGTCCATCCTCCTAAATTTCCAACCATTCTTTCAAATGAAAATTAGTCTTTCCCAACAAATTTACAAATAATGTCACCAAATAAGATAACTTTTCCATTCACAGGCATCTTACACTGCAACAAGAACATTTAACAATAGCACAGCCATTTTCTATTGTAATTACACATTTCAACCATGTCCAACTGAGTCAAGTAAGGCAATTCCAGTATCTAAAGTGGGCATACAGGAAAGCTGGAGAGGCACTGCTCACAATGGCATGTAGTGATAGGATAAGGGGTAGTGGCTTTAAATTGAAGGATGTTAGACTTGCATTATATATTAGGAAGAAATTGTTTTCTCTGTGGGTGGGGAGGCCCTTGCACAGTTTGCCCAGAGAAGCTGTGGCTTCCCCCTCCCTGGCAGTGTTGGATGGGACTTCAGGCAACGTAGTGTAATGGAAGGTGTCCCCAGCCATGGCTGGGGTGGTGGAATTAGTTGATCTTTATGTCCCTTCCAACACAAACCATTCTCCCATTCTATGAATTTTAACCATCTTCTCCAAGATCAAAGTTACATTTTTTAATTGTTTTAACTTTTACTTTTGAATTATAAACATAGGACCACTCTAACTTTAGATTCCATGTAGGTTCATTCAGTTTGACATTTTTATGATAGATTCCTATCTTGTATACAATTTCTGTTCTGCTTGTGTTTCTTCCAAATCAGGAAATATTAAAGAGAATCACTAGCCAGTAGACTTGCCCTAGATAAGCAACAGAAAATCCCTGAACAGATTAGAGGTTGGCAAATATTTTTAATGGTTTCCTCTGAGACAAAAGTCTGGAATCCTTTAATACAAGCAAGGATTACGAAAATAATCTCATACTGCAGCTAGCTCTTCGATTCAAACTTCTGCTACCGAATCATTAAAATAACTGTAAGGCACTGAAGAATATGGCTTGTGATTCACAAAGTGAAAGTTTTTTTCTATCTTCCAAGATAAAAAGGGACTACGAAAAAAAGCTGACAGAAAAAAAGATATAGAAGAAACTCTCAGAGTAAAACTTCTGAGGACATTAAAGAAGGACAAGCAATGTCTGTGCAGGTGTATTATTTTTCCAGGTAAATTTGATTTCTCCATGAAAAACTGACCACGGTTGATGTGCTACACAATATGCACTGTGCATATATATAGTGCCAACAATAAAGACACTGAAAGACTGTAACTTTAGTAGAACCCTTAGACTATGAACTAGCTAAACAAGAGTCATGCACAGGCTATTTCATTTTAGTCTACTGGACTGTCATATCTTCATATCTATGGTTAGACAACACACATATATAACCACAGATAGCAGCTACATGAGCCACATGAGACAAGAGGAATTCCATGAATTAGAGGAGCTTATATGTACAAAGGAAACTCAGGATAGTCAGAAACAGTGGTTGTTCTGCTGCTTAAAAAAAATGTTCTGTGCTCTTTCAGAGATTTTTTTTTAAGATTAGCGTATGATAGCCACTAAAACACAAAATATCTAGAGCTGCTTCATGAACTTGTTGCCATAAACTTGAGAATAACTTCTGATCAAATCTTCTCAACAAATAACAGTTGCCTAAATTTGAGCCTGTTAAACTATAAGGTCAAATTCCATCTCAAAGTCTTACCCATCTTTCTGAGCTGTATTATGGTCTAATTTCAACAGCAGGACCTGACTGAATTTTAGATATTTCACATCCCAGAAGAGCATATTAACCTCTACATGACAAAATGGGACCATAATCTTCATTTCAGAAAGTGACTCCTACCCAGCATTTACAGGGAGAAAAAAAGGAAATTAGGTGACAAGGATGGCAAGTCATTCTGAGTAAGCTACTGAAAACCTAATATTAAGAATTCATGAATCTTCCCTTCGACTGCCACGGACTTAGAGCATCAATTCATCTCCTCTTCTAGCTTCTGTTCTGGCAGAAGCTCCATTAATCAACACAAGACTAAAAAGTTAACTTCACCTGTAAAAAAATGTGTGTTTTGTAACATTAGTTGGACTGATTTTGCATTAAGGTTAGAGTTACCATCTACCTGACAGTTGTCAACAGATAACATTTATAGGCTCTACTTGATGTGTTTTTTGCCAGACTACACAACCAGGTCACTACAAACATATCCTTATCTAATTTTTAATTGCAACCATAAAGTCAACATTTTACAACCACTTTCATGTTTAATATGCATTCAAATTCAGATTTTAGTTATCTATGGACAACTTACAATTCTCACAGGCTCTCTTCTTTCTCACTGTTGTTTTATCCTGTCAAATGTTTCTGGCGTCTCAATGCTGGTCCCTACCCAAAGAGATTTTCATTCAAACAACTACTGTTAAAAAAAAATTATAATTAAAAAAAAAACAAAAATTGCAGGTGCCCAAAAATAATTCTAGCTAATTGATCCCATTTTGTAATTTTCAGTAATCCATGACTCAAGTTGTATTTTAAGAGAAACATAAATAAATCTATAGTGCATATTATACACTGCTGCTATTACATACAATAATTTATATACACACAATTTCTCAGCTCATGGACAATATAGCTTTTGAGGCTTTCTTTGTATTTCACCTAGTACAAGTTTTTCACTACAATAGATCAATTTGCTTTTATAATAATTTTTTCCTTGCATTTCAGTTTAGTAAAATTATTACTTTTGTAGGAAAAAAAGCACCCAAAAATCCATCAAAATTATAAAGTATAACAGCTTTTAGCTCATACATTCAGAATTTTTTTGTGTCATTTAGATTGTTTTAAGCCATTTTTTGCAAGAAAGTTACCTTCTTAAAAAAAAAATTATAATGCAATTTTATACATTTTATAGCAAATCTGTTAAGTATCATAAGCTCAGTCAAAAATCCACCACATCTTGATATTTGCAACTAAAGCACATGCATTATCTTAAACACAACTGCAACAAAATCTGGCATTTGACATCTCCATAAGACACAATTCTGTGTAAATTTGCATATCAAGCACATTGCTGGTGGTATGTGCAAACTGCAATGAAGGTACTACTAATTTTGTAGACATTAATTATTACTGAAAAAATAAGCAGCATTATACCACCTATTAATGGGAGCTCTCATTAAAACACAAGCAGCAAATACAGTTTTAGTAACAAGCGATTAGCTAACACATTCATATCTTTGAAGAAATCCTAGCAACTACTCAGACTACCATTTAAACTATGATCAAAGACTGTTATACTATTGAGGGCCAAAAAATATACTTGATTTTTTAATACCTGTTTTGGAAGATAAATATTTTTTTGTTTAGAAATAGGTAGATAACATATATTCTGCTAAGCCTCATAGTTCTACTCCTGAAGGAAAGAAGTAGATCAAATCCAAATATATTGGATATATTCTGTTATCTAAATATTGTAAAAACTACAAACTAGTTATCAATTTTTCAGATAACATAAAATGGAATGGTTTATATTTTCATTATATGAATTTCATTATTTAGTAGAATAAAATTACTACTTCATTATTTATAATTTGCTTCTTATTTATTTAGTATGGGGCGAGCCAAACATTTCAGCCCAACAGCCAAAAAGTCAGTTGTACATTCTTCAAGATGTCATTCTTTCGAGCTGCAGAAAAACATGTCAAAATACGAAAGGTGAACCTAAAAGGAGCAAGACATATCCCAGTATCCATACCCTAACAGAATAAAAACACTTGAAACTATGGCATAATTGATAGTGAGAAAAAAGTAAAGAAAATGAATGTACCAAAAATAAGGCATTTCTAGCGTGTATTAAGAAGCTGAGTGGAAGAATTCTAGACTTTTTTTTCTGATTTTTCCATTGTGAAACAGGTTTTCAGTGTCTGTTTTACACGACATGACCAAGTTTCAGAAATGTATATGTAAGCACTTACATCTAAATGAATAAAAATCATTTTCCAAGCTCTTGATCACACATTTGTGTGGAGAGACCAGGCAGATTCACAGACTCAGTAGGCAGAGGTCTGCCGCTCAGTCATTTCACCACAGGCTTTGCTTGGCTCTAACATAAATTCACCTGATGTAAAATTGATTTCAGTTCCCACTTAGGAAAGGCCTACCCTATCTCCCAGATAGAGGGGATGGAACCACCAATAGCTGAGGGCATACAGATACTGCAAATAAAGGATCTGGCTGGATTACATATATCTTTTATAACTTTGAAAAAAATAGATATTAACATGACATAAGCACTCCTTCAAATTAGAGGATGTACATCCTATAGACATCTTTAAATGTAATGTCATCCTTGCAGCTTCTGATGATGTATTTCATAACTGATAAACTGCTACTATTTATTTTTTTATTGAGAAATAAAAACATGTTTAGCCCCTAGGATCTTCTGTTCACTGACTTCTCAAAAAGCTTTCCTATCTGCTAAAACTACTATTTCTCAAAGTAGTGGCACCAACTCAGTTTACAAAATATTCAGAGAGAGTAAAAAGGTATGAGTCCATTAACATTCTTTCTATGCATGACATGATTTACACCATTAATGTAAAGCTTACATGAGCTCAGACATAGCAAATCAAACAGCAAGAAATAATTAAGTCATAATTAACTGATGTTTCTTTCTTGTTTTTAGCATGGTGCTGGAAGAAATGCTCAGCAGAAATGCTCTTTGTATCTTAAAATACTGATTGCTCTGATGTACAGCCCATCTTCTACAGCTGCCATCTTGAATGACAAGAGGCATGATCCAATTTGCTGGTCACAATAACATTTAAAAAACATGTATTAATTTCAAAGGAACATTTAACAATCCATTGTTTCCATCCTTTCTTAGGCAGGATTTTCTTGACCCCTATTTTTGTCCTAATCAGACCTTTTCACACCTTTTCTACCTCAACTTAATCAATGATTGTAGAACTTCTTTATGCAAAGTCACACCATTAGCAAGTGACATCATAATGTCTTATGATAGTCTCTACATTTGTAGAGCAACAGCAGGGTTTTCTGTGAACTGAATCAGTCTGGAAAGAGGTAAAATTTGAAGTGACCAATCTCTAATATTTTCTGAAGCATAATGGAGCAATTTGATAAATGTATTGCTACAATATTTTTCATGGATCTTTGAAATTAATTTCTGCCCATACAAAATACCTTTTGACTCTACAGCCTGCAAAATCTGATTGTCCAGCAGTTAAAACCAACTCATATTCAAATGAGTTTTCATTTAAATTCCATTGATTAAATAATGTATAGGCCATGTAAAATTTGTAATCTCCTTTGCACTACTGACTGCAAGTAAATCAATATTTTGCAGTAACTGGTGTGATTCCAGAGGCCTTAAAAAGTGATTCACAAACATACCATGAACTAAAATAGTTTCTCTGCATAGACTTAATATTCTATGAATGAAAGCGGTTTTTTGCTATTTTTCTTCAAGTTGTCCTTCCAGTGCCCTAGCTGAAATAAAAGAACATCAAATTCTAAGACTGTTTAATTTAGAATAGCAAAGAATTAATCCTAATAATGAAATAACTCCATACAGCTTTGTCTTTGAATCATTAGAGGATTTGCAGATAGCATCTTGTGAATGCAAACAAGATAATCATACAAGCACAGGTACCAAATAGCCCTTTTTCCAAACACTGGTGGACATACATATTCAACAAAATGCAAATATTGACTTTTCTGATAGCAACTAGATCAGATTGCTAAAGTATCTGATGGGACACTGTAATCCCAGTGTGGGAAACAGTACTGACCTTTATGCTCTGTATGGCTAGCATGTAGCTTGCTTGCATTTATCACTCCCCTAACCTCTAAGCATTTGCCACGATTGGAAAAATAAAGTAGACATGTGGAAAAGGGTAGTCTCAACCAGTATAGAGAAGCTTGAAAGAAAGTAAATAGGCTTCATGTCTCATAATACCTCTCTGGAGAGACAGGGAAAGGAAGAAATATCGTTTGCAACTGACCGCATATAAAGATATGTGGGCACATAAAAAGACACATTTTTCTTAATAAGGAAAGAAGATCTTAACAGGTCACACATCTGCATGGTCAGTGATCAGTATGCCCAGGAAGTATCTTAGAATACACAGTCAAATGAAGAATGTTAATGGTTAAAATAGCATTGATCCAGACTGAGTGTATACAGTCGTGCAGATAAAGACTCTGGTGGCATGCATTACCAAAGAACTTCCCCAAACCACCCAAAACCCCAAACTTAAACCAAGAAACATCAATAGTACTGGATATTTCAGGTGATATGTTTTAATCTTGAACAGCATTTCACTTCCAAGGCTTGGCTAGTCCAACACTTCAAACTGGAGTGAAAAACATAACAGATAGGGAAAACAATCAGAGTTTCTTTTATTTTTATTACACTTTCAGTAGATACCATGATTCCTTCAAATGGGTGTGTAGAATTTGCATTTAAACCCTATTAAAGGTTCACAAGATATCTTTTTCTCCTAGGTTCTCGTTTCTGTTCAGGGTATTCTCTTTTTGTACATCTTTTTCTGACCATAAGCGGGAAATGAAGAGATCCTGCTAGACAAACTTGAAGCAACAGTTTGAAAATTTTTCCTAACATTTTGTATTTTTTAAATTAAATACTAGCACATTTTTTTCTATTCATCACAGCAACATCTGATACCAGAAATTTGAAATTCATGTGATGCAATTTGTATCAAAAACAATCTTACTGTTCCAGTCTTCTTTAGTGATTCTGTATACATTGTGGAGTATGCCACACTCTTTTACTTCAGTAGTAAGGAAAAACAGGTGGAAATATATTTTAAATACACAACAATCCCTATAATGTTGAAATATCTACAGCTGAAGCATTTAAGAAGGAAATAGTTCCATTATCATGCCTCCAGAAAATTATACTCCTATCTACTCTAAGTTACTGTATGACGCATCTCATTAACTCCATCATCTACCAGTCGTTATCTTACCTGGCAATGCTTTGTGTAGACACAATAAAGGAAAATCATTTGCACCAGATATGGATATATGATGAGGTGGACTTTATTCTCATTTTTTGAGTTTTTTTTTTAAATGTATTATTATCAAGGTAAAGCACAGATGTATCCAAAAATCAGGGGGAAAAAACTAATTCCCAGGCTTCTGGAGCAGAATAAAACCCCCATACTCAGAGCTTGTATTAATGACATTACATAAATCTAAGAAGCCTCTGTGAGATGTCATGACATTACTTGTACTGTAACGTAAGGGCAACCTCACCACCTCCCTGAATAGAATGAAATGCTACATTTCAACAATAGTTTTTCTTTTACACTCAATTACCTTTAAAAAGCAAATATTTAAGCTTCCATTGCAGAGATCAGAAATGAGTTCTAACAAAACAGCCCTTTGACATGTGATAACATTCAGTCTTTTAAAATTGCACTTGGTATGGTCAAACACATTTGTTGTTCACTTAAAAACTGTTGATACTGTTTTTCAACCAGTAAATATGAGCCTGTGAAAGCAATTTATTATTGAGTAGTTTTGTGTCATTAATGTTTAGAGTGGTCTCTGACAAACTAATCATGTTTTTAAGTGAAGTTAGACATTCACGGAACAAAGAATCAGAAGTCATAAGTAATTCAGGCTGAAAGGGACCATGGACCTCTAGTCCATGCTCCTGCTCAATGCAGGGTCAGGTATAAGGTCAGAACAGGTTGCTCAGGGTTTTATCCAGACAGGTCTATTTCACATTTATGAAGTCTAAATAATGACTAGCCATGTGCAAAATTATCTGTATTCCTACCAGTACCAATCCAAATATATAATTTAAAGCAATTTTTACCACATAAACACATTTCTACATTCAGCAGTGTTATCAAGCTTTCTGTGGAGAAAAAGTTTTACGCTTGCTTCAGCACGTATTCTAACTGCCCTTATACTAATACAAGGTACAGAAATACACTTGGACTGTCTAAATATGAGCTTCTGATTGATTTATATTGTTTTACAGAACAGAATCACAGAATGTCAGGAGTTAGAAGGGACCTCAAAAGATCATCTAGTCAAACCCCCCTGCCCGAGCAGGATCACTTAGATTAAATCACACAGGAACAGATTGGCCTGGAATGTCTCCAGAGGAGACTTCAAAACCTCTCTGGGCAGTTTGTTCCAGGGCTCCATCACCCTCACAAGGAAAACGTTTTATTCTTACGTTCACATGGAACTTCCTATGCTCCAGCTTGGAATCGTTGTCCCTTGTCCTATCACTGGTCATCACTAGGAACAGCCTGGCTCCATCCTCCTGACATCCACCTAGTAACTGTGCTGCCCTTATTGTGAACAAGCAAGAGTGTAGATTCACACTTCAAACAAGTAATTCCATGCTAAATTTGAGAAAAAAAAAGAAAAAAAAAAAACAACACAAAAAGAGCAAAACTATAAACTAAACCCTCATCTTTTTATGGCTCTGTCCTGACATTTTGTGTGTGTATCTGAACACCTACACACATATTTCTGTTTATTCATACACATTTAAATAGCAGCATGTTGAACTACTGAAGAAAGACTGATTAAAAACTGTGAAATATACATTCTCTTTGGATTTTATGACACTGTATGACTTCTGCCAATTTATTTAATTAATCATACTTGTAACTTTATATATTGCTTTTCTTTTGAGAGGTCAATAACAATTATAAAGAATAACAAGACTTCTTAATGTTCTAGGGAAAGATCAGATTACTGCTAATTATATCTGTATGCAAGCTACATAAATGATCCTTTGAGCATAGAAATTATGATACCAGAATATTATTTTATTGGGGTTTTTTCCCCATTTGGAGTGCATTTTTAGTGGGCAATTATCCTTAAAGCTACAAAATCACAGCTTTTACATTTTATGAGGAAGAATCAATGTGTGTTAATTAGAACCTTGGTGGCACTTATAATAATACAAATGGGATTTTCGTATGCCTTTCTATTTGCTAAAATTCTTTATTCTTCCATTCCTCCTGATAGCCTTCATTTAATCAGCTCTGTGCAGGATTTTATAAATGCCTGCTTTAATATTCTCGGTTGTATTTATTTTTTGAACCATAATAAAACTTTTTCTTAAATTTCTATCCATGCAATGCCATCATTGATTTTTATGGTGTTTTAAGAGAATAAAAACATCAAGCTTTTACTGATTATTGCTAGTGGGCCAGAATTCACAATTGTATCCGTGTTCTTTGTTCATAATTTAAATAGAGAGTAAATTGAAACTTATTATTGAAAATTTTTGTATTGAGATACTGCCAGCATAGCAATCTAAGTCCATGCTTAGACTAAGTCTAGACAGGAAGCCAAATGCCAGAAAAACAGAAATGCTGCCAATGCACCATTGGTTCAAATAGATTCTATATGCTCCAAAGTCCGGCAAGTATGAAGAGGAGAAAGCATCCTATTATAACACTTTGTTTTTAGATAAAAAGATATTGCTTTTAGAATGGTATTTAGAAATGTAGTGATTTCTAGTGATTACTACATTTAGAAATGTAGTAATCAAACCTCTTAGATTACTTAGCCAAGACTTTATCAACCACAGATACACTTTATAACCAATCCTTGTGCAAGAAATATCTGATAAGATATACAGACAGTCCTGTTGTATTGCTTTCCTGGGCTTGAAATGCAGATACACAGGTTTTTGATCAGTAAGTGTTGCTTTAAATGGCTAAACGCCTCCACTAGTAGATACATAGGGCCACACAGAAAAACAGTTTGTAACTACCACTGCTATGATACTATGGGGCTATCCTTTCCACACCTGAGCAAAAGAAAATCTGGAAAACCTTACTGTCAACTATTGAAATTTTTAAGACAAAACTTTTCTTACAATTATCCATACATCATATATATGGAGTTCCTAGAAGTTTAATTAAGAAAATAAAATTCTTTCTTGAAACTTCCCCTATGCACACCCACCCCACGCCCCGCAATGTGGTGGATGCATAAGTCAAGTGAAAAAAACACGTTGGTAAAGCCATGATCTAAACTGAATGCTCACCTGAACTGTTTTCACTCAGATTAAAATCCACTCCTCTTTGAAATAAGAGGGCTATATGAAAAAAATGACTATGAATTTGATAGTCATGTGTCACAAGACGATGAAAAAGCTAGAAGTGACTTCAAATACTTGATCTCTAAAAAGCTTTGGAACTTCAAAGGCATGTCTTACCTTTGGATATCCAAGGGAGATTGCATTTTAGAGCCTTACACATGTTCTCTCCTGAGAACATGGATTACTTTCTGCCATGTCAAATCATCAAAGATGTGACTAGCTAGTACAGAAAATGGAGACTTAGTTTACACAAAATGGGTTACAGGTGGGAAAGAACACTGAAAATGGAGGCATTAGAGAAAGTGATCTAGGCCACAGCTACACCATCAGGGTTTTCATTACACAAGAAATAGAAGGCAAAAACTCAGAACTTTTATTAAATCCCAAATGAAGCAAATTAACATAGGGTAATTTGTTTACAGGACAAGGTAGACTTCCAGTTAAGGGAAATCTTGCTTCAATTTAAAGAGTCCATGGGTCCTTTGACCATCTCCTTCAGGCAATTCCCTGAGAGTTTTTGTTGTTTTTTTTTTTTTTTTTCTTATTATTAATGTATCACCTTGCATGAAGTAAAATAATTTTGTCTACTGGCAAAGCAGCAATAGTTCCAGAGAATGTGGGAAATTTCACATGAAATCCATTTCATTCAATTTTTACTTTTTCATTTGCATGCAATCACATATGATATTTCAAATCTACTACTGTTACTAATTCATGTAAAGAAGAATAATACGAACAAAATGTTTTCATACAAGGAGACTTCCGTCTTGTTTAAAATAATAACCTAGCTAACTTTTCATCTCAGGAGTTCTAACATTTTTTCTAGCATTTTCACCAATGTTTTTTACTAATGTTTTCAAGTCTTCCATTATTCTAGGCAAAACAAGCTGAGTTCTTGAGTTTTCACTTATAAAATACCGCCTGATCACCACAGTAGCCCTTCTCTGTACATGTTTAAAGTAAATTCAATCTGAAACATGAACATTCAGACACAGTACGATAGATGAAGTTTAGGTAGTGTCAGGTATCATAACTTTTACTATTTCTCTAATATCTATGCTAGAAAAACATTATTTGATATGCAAGAGACACATCTGTTTCTCTATGACATGTTGCTTACTCAAGTCATCAACCAGACAGTTGATTAACTTTTTTGCTCTTCACTTGTTCTCATGCTGTTTCAAAATTATAGCCTTGATCATACTAAAAAGTTATTCCAGTTCCTTCAAATCTGTACCACCATATTTAATCTTTTTCAATATAAAACTGAAAATTATTTAATTCCTTCAGCAATATATAAGGATCTGTATCTTAGTAATTTCTTGCTGAATAGGTAGTTCCCTTTTTCTTCAGAGGATGCTGTGATTTTTCTTAATTTATGTGGATTTAAAATTTAAAAAAAAAAAAGGAAAAAAACAACCAAAAAATAAACCCCATTGTAATTATTTTTTTCTTTTCATTTCTTTTCCTTGATATCTAATGCATTTTCACATTTTAACAAACCTTTAAAAAGCTATTTTCAAAAATGCTTGCAATTTTTATTAGGAAGAATGAGTAGAAATTTGCAGCAATTTACTTAAGATACATGTAGCTGCATAGCCAAAGAAGTGTATCTTTTTGCACTAATCACTTCCATAATTGCATTGTAAACATAGTATAGTACTAGATAGATAGGTAGATACCTGGGTAGACAGACGATCTGTACTAGATACCCATACAATTAACATTTTTCCAAAAGACTCCTATATTTTTCATAGTAGGAATAACAACATTGAATATTTTACATAGTTAAAAAATAGCAGGATACTTTTGCTGGTCACTTTCTGTTAAAAAAACAAAACAAAACAAAAAAAAAACCAAAAGGTATTTTACTAAAATTCTTGAAAATGCTTCTGAATCAAGAAAAAGAGGAAGAGGGAAAAAACAAACTACAAAGTTTCATTAAGTTGTGTTAGAATAGATATGGATTTGTCTAGTTTTAATATTTGACACAGTTTAGTTTACAGCTGGTTTATCTAAGATATTGGCTTTTCAGGTACTTGGTAAGTTATTTAAAATGTAAAGATTAAAAATTGAGAGGAATTTGTAAGAGAAAACTACTTTTTACATTTGTAAATTGAAAAGTAGAAAGACATTTCACCAACTGCAATCTCTGATTTGGATCTTTCCAGAAAAGGGTCCAAAAATTACCCAAATTTAAACTACTAGTTAAAATGGATGCTTTCATTTCTTGCAAAGTCTCCTCATAAACACTTGACTTCTAAGCATAATCAAAACAGACAGCTGGGTCCACCCTTTATGATAATGTGCTATGCAGCTTTATTAATCTGACCTTTAGAAACAAATGAGAAATTTCATACCACCCCACTATAATTGTTAGTGGCAGGCATTTTAGTAGTCTTTAATTTGCACTTCACTTTAATTTCTGCTTCCAGTTATGATGTAAACTTTAACAGGATCTGACACTGTTAGTCGTATTTGAGTGTCTGAAGCAGTGGCAAAAGAGTGTGCGTGGAGTAAACTAGAACATGACCTTAATGGATAATGAAATACATCAACCTTTTCTATGTGGAGAGTAAGGCAAAAAATGTATACTCTAATTGTTTCAATGGGCATTGGAGTGATATACAGTGCCACAAAAAGTGGCAGTGAGAGTGGGGGTGAAAAACAATTTCATCAGACTCATCTTTCGAGGTTATTTATGTTTTGATAAGCTGCTTGCAAGAGATATCTGATGTAAGAAAATATGTGCCCAATATATAATCAATAGCATTGGAAATCCACAATGAATGAAAAAAGTAATTCTGGTGTGTAACACATGTGCGTCTTTTTCTGCAAGTGTTCTTAAAACAGCCTGTTCTGTGCCTATAAACAGCACAGAAAACCTATCTGCAAGATATGCTGATGAACCTTAGTGTTATAAATGTACAATAAAAAAAAAAAAAAAAAAAAAACGA
>VXBZ01012356.1:70753-116910 GCA_013399135.1 Heliornis fulica
TGAATACTACATGTGAAAAGAGAAATGAAGCCAAATAGACATTTCTCTGCCATAAAGAAAATAAGAAAAATAACCTTTGGGCATTCAATTGCTAAAACTGTTAACATGTCAGATACATGTCAGAGTAAGTTCATTCTATTATGAAAGCAATAAAACCCAATTTGACAAAAAAAACCTACAATCATTTTNGTAAGTCTGTAGTGGTCATCAGGATATATGTGTCCCCCTCACATAGCTCTAGATAAATGACAGCAGTAATGAACATGTGCATTTCAGAAAAATTAGTCATACCTCGTTATTCCATTTAATTTTCTGAATATACAGTGACAGCTGTGAATTTTCCTTTAATTTACAGAAAAAATTCTGATTCCTGCTGGCCATTTGTTTTCTAGTTATTATCTTTTTAGTATGCATACTTATCTTAGCAAAAGTGGATTTATAAACTTTGGAGCCAATACACATAAAGTTAGAAATAATTTCTAGGATAAAATATGGACATCACATGTAACATAATGTTCAACAAACTCCATGTGATGCTCTTCATCCCCTGACACCACTCTACAACAACTGTATTTTAAAATATGGTAAATTCTGTAATTCTGCTATATTTGAACCATTCTGTATTCACTTGTTATTACTTGATTACTTTTACCTACTTTCTTGACTAACATAAAGAACATTTACCTCAAGACAACCCACAAGTCAAACATATTCTTGCAGTTTATCCCATTATTCCCGACAGCAATACACTGGTAGCAAGTTTGACTCTCAAAACTGGAATTCATATTCAACAAAATGCTTTCTTTAAATAACAAGATCCTCTCACAAAGCTGTATACTACAGCATAGATCTTGTGTTTAATGTGTATTTTCAAACTTTGGGTAAATGTACCATTATCAAAGATATTACCTAGAACCGATATCTGACCCACACACTTCGTTCTTTATTTTTGGTAACTAAAGATCATAAAAGTAACATGTTTGTCAATGATATCAGAAAAGTCTAGCAATAATAATATTTTTGAAACTGCTCAGTGAGTCAACAATGATTTTGCATTCAGATTAAGGTAAGTATAATGTGAGGAGGACTGAATACTGCTATTAGAAACTCAGATTATAATTAAATACTGTTAATATTGTCCTGTTTCATTTTGTGTGCTAATGACATTTAAAGTTCAACTCAGTAGTATCTAGCAAAACATTTAACAGCATATACTACACAATCAGTCTCTAAAGTGCACTTCAATTATTCAAGTTAATATCATTCAAGTTATTTAGATGCATATTTTGCAAATGCTATAAAAAGTGTATGCTTTACAAATCTTGGCTGGAGCAATTTTTTTATCGTTGAGTAATTGCTTTATAAGCTAATGAAACTAATAGCCAAAGTTACACAAGTTGTTTATAGTATCATCTCATCATTCAATAGCAGCAAATGGATGACCTGACTCTTGAAATAAATTCAAAATTAGTTTTAGCTATTTTATTGTGATAGTTTTTCTCTGGTTTTGTTCTTGTTTTAGAAACATATATTACACACTGTTTTTCTATACTTAAATGAATTTGTACCTCTCAGAGAATAAACTTACTGTACTGTAACTGAAAATAACTGACTGAGCTTGGGAACCAATCATCTGAAACATTACCAGTTAACTGAAATATTTTGTGACCAATTATTTCCAGTGCGCCTCTGTTTTTTCTGAGCAATAGAATTGAGATGACTTTGAAGTTTTGCAAAAAGTTCATGTGTCATCAGTCAGCCTTCAGTTCCTCAGAAATAAAAGTTTTCCAGAATAATGTTGACAGAAAGTCCGTTTTTAAAATTATAATGTACTTTATTAAAAGTATCTGACTATCTCTAAAGTAAAATGTAAGCTGAGAAGAAAATTCTGCACACTGCTTAAATACACCACAATTTCTATATATCTATAACTAATATATCTAGTTATATCCATTATAACTTTTATTATCCATTACAGGTTTGGAAGAAATGGTTATTTCTCAGAAGGAGTTAACATAGGAAAAGAGGTAAAGAAAGTCAAATTGTGAATCCAAACCCATAAATAAAACTTAGCAAGGTTTCAGTTGGTGATTGTTGCTTCTTTCATTTTAAAGAAAATGAAACTAATTGAAAATACAAAACTTTTTCTTTTTTTGGCACTGATGTTAATCATTTTCATTCAGAAAAAATGTCGCGGTGAGCCAGAATCAGAGACATTTACTCATAGAGTTATCGTATCTGTTCCGATTTATTGCTAGTTAGTAGTTCATTTATATAGGTTTGTTCTTAAGCGTAATCATACAGGATTGGATAACATCTTGGTTTTGCAAGTAGTGATTGGTTAGGCATTACGTAGGTTAGTATCTTCTGTTATGGCTTGGTTACAACCTATCTGAGGGTCCAGGCCCAGATGTTCAGCCTCCTGTTTTCATCTAGTGTTCAGCCACAAGGTCACGCTGACCTGATAACATACATGCTGTTCCGCTCACTCAGCACTTCGCTTCAGGCCAGAGATACTCTGCAGCATCATGGCCTTGTACTGCTAGCCATCCCCCAACAAAAAAATATCTTCGCGCTATAAGAAAGTTTGCCAGTATACACTAAAATTGTAAAATCTTAATGTATTATTTTACATAGAGGCAAGGTTTCTTTTCTCTCAAACAATGTACAAAAAGTTCTGTTATGAACTTTTAAATGAAACAAGCAAAATATCACAGATCAGAGAGTGTTGAGATTACTGTCAGAATGGGCACATTTGAGTATTGGCTTCTATTTTGGTATTATTGACTTAGCGCGTGACAGCAGAAGTAACAGATGGAAAAAATAAACGGGTCAGAAAAATGTCAGAAGAAAAAAATAACACTACAAAACATTAACATCATTACTATGATATGAAAAGGAATTAATTTTATTTTATATCAATAAATGAAGTAATATGAAAACTTACTAGGCATTTAAAGGACAAGAAAATATATGGAATGGTGCTTGTTATTAATGTCCCAATCCTGCTGAAGTCAAAAGTACTTTAATTATGTTGCAATATCCCCCTCTGATAAAAATTAAATCTTAAAGAAGTACTGAATAACAAACAGATATTGAAGTACTGATAACAATGGAAGTTATAAGGCACGCCAAGGACTCCTGAGTTTTGTTTGGTAGAGATGTTTAAAATGGGTAGGAATTGTCCTCTGAACTAAGACAACATTGATTATGAAATTTTCAGAACATTTCAGGAACCAAAGTGGTTTTGTCCTTTTAGTGTATACAATAACTTCTATGTAAGCAGGGCACAACACATTTAGATGCTGCAGTTGAAGGACACAGAACACATGTATGATAAAATATAATTTAGCTTTTTTCACACAAACCAACCAGTAGTTTAAATTTGCGAGCTTTCAACATTTTATATGCCTTAAGTTTACAGGTGAAATAATAATAATTTACCTTTCTGAAAGTTTATAATGACATGGAAAAAGAACACATGAAAATAAATACAAAATTTAAAGAACATTAGAAGAGCAGCTCAAAAAAAAAAAAAAAGCATTTTTAAGCAAATAAGCATGTGTGTGTGTGTATACATGTATAGTTAGAATCACTTTTCCATAGCCTACCCTGTGCATGAGTAGTCTTTGAGACTATTAAAATCTTCTAAGTCGAATTTTCAGTTTAGGCAGAGACAGGTAGAGCATGGAGGAAGTCTAGTAGACTAAAAATTTCCTCAAGAGATGCTACAGATATAATCACAACAAATTTTATGCAGCTGCACAGAAATTTCACTACCTCTTTGGAGGACTGGGTATTTACTTTAAAATAAACTTTAATGCTTTGCTTTGGCTGCGGTTGGGGGCAACATTTTATAAGACTTAAAAAATTGTTTCTGTGATTAGTTAATAAACTAATAAATAAAAAATATGAGGGCACTCCTGATTTTCCTTGTTCCCGACGAATACAAGATTATGACCATAACCCTGCAAGTAGGTAGGACTAGGGAAGAGTGTCAAAAAGCTTAACCTAACTTAAACAAATCATAAAAATTCACAAGAGGGACCAATTTCACTATCCTTCTTTGTAGAAAGAGCCTTAAAGTTTTTAATTTCTCTAAAATTAAGTATTCACAAATATCTTATTTCTATAATCTAATCTGATCTTTCACAATCTTTTATAAGACAACAAAGGTTTGAATAATACATGATGGATACACTCACTATACCAAGAGACGATTCAACTTTATATTGTATTACCTCAGAAAAGAAAATTATAAATACAAACTAGTTGAAACTGAAGGGGTTATCTCTCGGTTTATTTTCCCATGTGCACTCTTCAAATAAAGGACCCTGGGTCCATCAGATTATGTAAATTATCAGATCATTATGAACAACATAATTGTCCTGACACAACTCCAAAAAAATATCAGATTCAGTTTGTCTTTAGATGCTGTGTATAGCCTTAGTGTGAGGTAAAGCAAGGAAATTATAATTAATGAGTACTGCGATGCATAAAGAACTTAATTAAGACCAGCTAACTCAGGTAATATTAATAAGCATTGCTTCCTAAGGCAATAAAGTAGATACAGGATAGTTCTGCACTTGATTTCCTCTTTTTGTAACCTTTATCTGGTACTCTACTTCTTCCTTCCATTTCTTTTCCTTTTTAAAGTAAGTCATAGACCTACCACTGTAAGCAACTACAATAGCAAATGACCACTCTTCACCTCTGTTTGTGTCATAGTTTAGACCTGGCCAGTAATAAAGCACCACACAGCCACTTTCTCACTCACTCCCCACAGCAGGATGGGGGACAGAATCAGAAAAGCGAGAGAACTCGTGGGTTGCAATAAAAACAGTTTAACAGGACACAACAAAAGTAAGATAATAATAACATATATTAATAATATATAGACAAAACAAGTGATGAACAGCACAACTTCTCTCCACCTGAAGTCGATGCTAAGTGAGACTCCTGACCACTGCACAAGACTGCCAAACCACTCAGCCTCTCAACCCACACACATCAAGCAAAGCAGGACAAGGATTTTACCTGTAGGAAGGTATTGAGACATCACCCTGTAAGTCAATGCTGTGTACAGGCCCCCAGCTGACTCCTCAGACCACTCCAGTTATAAGCAGAACATGATGTTCTTTGCTATGTAATATCCCTTTGGCCAGTTGGGTCACCTGTCCTGGCTGCGCGCCCTCCCAGTTTCACAGGTGTCCCCACCTTCTTGTTGGCATGAGAAGCTGAAAATACCTCAACTGCTTAGCAACAACTGAAAACAACAGTGTATTATTAACATGATTCTTATCCTAAATTCCAAACATAGCACTGCACCAGCTACAAGAAAGAAAATTAACTCTAATCCTGCTGAAACCAGGACAATTTGCAATTTTGCCTGGACAATTGCCTTTCAGTGCTGGCTTAGCAAATTTTTAACCAAGAGATTTGGGCGTTCTGTCTCTTAACAGATTTTCTACCTGTCATATATATCAAAGAACCATAAAATCCACAATTCGGGTTTCTCAACTCTTATATTGATACACATCTGTTTCTTTAACCTGGATATTCTATTTCATGTACTGCTTAGCCACTGGCACAGAGTAAGATGCCGTTGAAGTATCAAAAATTCATAAGGAAAGACCACAGATGTCAGTAGCATTTCAAGGCAGCCTACTAAGGACATGATTAAACTGCATAAATTTGAATCACAGCCAATTACAGATATACTAAGTGGAAATGGAAAAGCTAAAGTGACAGTACTAATGTTTCACTGGGGTGTAATAAGCATCCGTAGTCAATGTCACAAACTTAGAAGTGCTACAATCCACCTTAACCAGAGTACAGTTGTCAGCCTTGTTCATCTCCATCAGCATCCAAAAATAGTAGCTCATGAATTTACTTCTTTCTACATTCATCCTCCTTTGCTGGACATACTTCTGTTATTCCATATAGCGAAATAATCAGCAAAATTATGTTTGGATAATTAATTTTTTTTACCAACAATGCATGTTAGATTTGTGACAAATATGAAAATCTCCACATTTTAAAAATAATTATCACTTACCTTTAATTCTTAAGCTTTCCTGATTCTTTTCCTGCTGCAATTAGAAATAGGAAAAAAATATTATTTACAGACTTAGTTACCATGAAAATAGACATACAGATCCAAACATGACTCAGTCTAGTTCAATGTTTTGCTCCAAGTTAAAATCAGCTATGTTTTGCCTGCTCAGAAAGATTGTAATATAACCAGCTTTTAAACTCTTCTGATACTTAAACTCCCCTCTCACTTTTTTTTTTTCCTCCCAATGACAGTGATTAAACACTGGAGCACATTGTCCAGAAAGGCCATCCAATCTATGTCACTTTATGTCTACCTTGGAGATACTCGTAAGTGAACTGAACAAGTCCCTGTGCAACCTGATGTAATTCTGCTGTTAGATCTGCTTTAAGCAACTGGTCCAATAAGGTAACCGTAGGGGCCACCACAAGCCTAAATTATTCCATGATATGGAGAGTGTTACAGCTCTTTGTAAGCCCTGGAGCAATGCTTAACTGTCCTCAGTTTAATCCTGAATGAAGGTTTGCCAAAATCCCCTCAGCTACTATGATTTTTTCATATTTTTCCTACTTGTCTTCATCACAGTAAACACAGAAAACATTTAATCTTTGAAGCAAAACAAAGTCATCTTCTCCTAGTTGTTATCTTCCAGTCTTCTCTTTTGATTTTTAGCAGGATTTTAACACATTTTGCCTAAAGTATTCCAGTATTCCAAATCAGATTTGTCTTGAGCTAGGATTCTTTTTTAAAAAAATCTGTTAGCTTTATAACTGCAGCAATACATAGCATATAAATCGACACATTCCAAAATAACATTTCCCTAAAAAAAAAACCAATATGGCACAGCTGATTCACATTAAACTTTTTTTTTTTTTTACTATGATCTCCTTAGTCAAGAAAATTAAGACAAGACTTAGCCTGGACTACCTCTCAATCCAAACTATTCCTATGATTGATCAGTATCACATCATCTGCACATGGTATGAAACACCTAACAGGTAATTTAAAGCCTCAGCATGGTAAATATTTCTTTCATGTTCTAGTTAAAACAATAAATGTCATATAACCCTTATACATATTAAAATAGCTGTAATTCTCAATACTAATATGACAAGAACTGAAATTGTGTCAACCTGTGGATATGTGTGAACATATTGCATATATAAAATAAGTCAGAGACAGCTTCAGTAAGAATTTAACACTTTATGAGTAGTAAACAAATGCATGTGAGACTGATGACTAGAAAGCCACCAAATGTAAATAAGTGGCAGAGAGAGAGAATAGGTACATTAAAAGTACCTGTAACAGGCATGATACCTGAGGCTTTTGGATGAGACCCAAGGCCGTTGGGTGGCACATGGTAACTCCATTATGGACTGAATATAAGGCAGCCAAGCACAACAACCTGATACAGTGTTCACTATAGAGCAGTAGGTCTTGAAATCCATAGACAGAAAGGCTATTCTAAAATTATGAATCGATTAATTAGTTCCTGAGAGAAGTATCACATTTAATACAGGACAACTTAACTGGTTGTTACCAAGATCTGGAACATCTATTACATCTATCTGGAGAATGTTTTCTATTAAAGGTGCCAGCATAACCTCTTAGGCTGACACACTTATTTCTAGTTAGGTCATAGTATCGGGCTTATCTATGCCTAACTAATTATAGATCTGCTTTCTTCCTCTGCAAATCTCTGAACCCCTTCTATAACAGTATGAGAAAATACTTTTTCCATCAGCTATATACTATGCTATCAGGGTGCTAAGCCTCAAATTTTGGAAATATTTACAGAACAAATTTGGTGAAAGGTGTATTTCTTAACTGTGATAGATCTGTCGACTTATTGCCATCAAGCTAACAAGGAGCTTACAGAAAAAAAAACCCTTTGTTTTGGAGTTAACTCAAGTTTTAAGGGGCTGAAATTTATCATTTTGCTATTTTAAACTAAAAATTGACTGAATACTTGATTGAAAACACCTGAGTATTTCCAACCTCATTTTCTGTAAGTATACATTATGATAATTGTTCAGAAAACTTTTAAATTCTGTAATTTTCCTTGTACAATACCTCTACAAGTTTCTGAATAGTCATGTCTAAGTACTGCTGGAGTTACTGTTTTTTTTATCTGGGCAATTATTCACCACACTGCATTTTTTAGTTATACTACTCGTTTCATATGATAAAACATTGAATGAAAATCCATTTGAAAGTTAATGATATATTTATATAGTAACTTATTTTTAAAGAAGTATATTTCTTAAATTCTTTACTTTCCATAACTAAAACATCATGGCAGTGTCTTACTAAACACCCGATTTCCTTAATTAGTATTAGTAGTAAAAACTCATTCACGAGAAATTAATAAAACATACCCTGAAAGAAAAGAGGGAAAAGAGAGACGACAAAAAAAAAAAGAGAGAAGAAAAAAAGCCCAGCAAGTTCATTTACAAATTGATTCTCCAAATACTCTTAAACTACAACTGAAGCCGATAGCCCTTCTGTTTATTCATTGTGGTTTCACTGTCTGACATACCTCCTGTTGTTTGCTTGGCAAACCATGAAGAATTATTTTCCACTCAAGCAATAACTGCCACCATAGCATGCTCCCCTAATTGATTTTTTAGGTTTATTTTATGACTGACAAGTTATTTCTTTAGAAATGCTGAAGTCCATTTGCTGTTCAAGTTTGAAAGTTACTTGAGAAGTTTTCTGTAGATGCATGGTAGTACAGAACTGCATATGTTCACTGAACGCCTTCATGTCACATGAGGATGAATGCAGCAAACAATTTGCCACATAACCTGCTATTCAGTGTTAAGTATACAGATGGTTGGACTTGATGATTTCAGAGGTCTTTTCCAATCTTAAAGATTCTGTAATGAATGGTATTTCCTGAAATGCAGAATATAACATGACGGGCTGAATTTACAAGTGACTACAGATCTCATTTTCATGCCATTCTGATTTTCATGCTTATCTTAAACTAAGCAATAGCTTAAGTATTACTTATATTCTTTGATGTTTCTTTTTAAACTACAGTCAGCATTTGGTTTAGATCTATCCAGTACTTTCTTCTAGTCTTCACAAAGGAGAACTTGCCTTTCTTCTCACTTTATATCTCTTTAACATTCAGAGAGTTGTCCTTAGACTTCAAGAGACCCATGTAAACTCAGTGGAGTCTTATTAATGATGGTGCGCTTATTTAAAAAAATAAATAAATAATTTAGAGCCAAAATGTTGCTGAGTTGTGTTAACATTCAAATGTTGCAATTTATAGGCTCCACAAAGACTGCTTTCTCCCACAGAGCTCACTAGCCTTCTTCCCCACTTCCTTTAGTTTCCAATTAGAAGAATGAAATTATTTTCCAATGAAGCTGCAAAGCCTATAGCATCTACTGCTTACACTACAATAAGTAGATTCTAAAGACTTAATCAAAGCATTGATTACTAGATCAAAGTAGCCTTGCAGAAAAGCAATCTTAAAATTCAAAACTTGGTATCAAAGGAGAAGAGAAAAACTAAAGCAAATAGAAAGAACAGTGCACCACAACTCAGCAGCTAGAAAACGAGAGAAAACTCAGGTGAAATTTTAAAATAAAAAAACAGCATTTCTTTTTTTCAATTGAATGTGTTCATATTTAAGCAATTAAAACAAACAAACAAAAAAAAAACCAAAAAAAAAAATCACCAGAAAACCTTCAAGCAAAGAAGGCATTAGTTAAAAATATCCTCTATATTCTTTGAAGACCTTCATTTTATAAATATCTCTATTTTCCTTTATCTCAGCTGAGGATTTTTGAGGAGCTTTGCATAGCTTAGTTTTCTCAAAAGACTTGAATTTTAATTTTCAGCTGCCATTCAGGAAAAAACTTTGCTAGCAGATCATAGGCTAGCCTCAGTGTGCCATGCTTTGTACCAGCAAGACCCTGGGTAGCAGCAAAGTGTATCCAGATACAAAAAGAAGCCTGTGTGCCGCAAGTTATTTCAAGATTAACCAGTGATGAGACTGGGTGTAGCATCTCTGAACTGTGAAATTAACCTTCTGCCTAGGGAAAGCCTACCATAATATTAGATTTTTTCAGCTGAAAACACAGAGTTAAAGAAACATAGAAAAATTTATACTGAAGCTGCATAAAATACAGACTCTTCCTTGTTATTAAAAAAAAAGAAAATAATTTTATTTGTGTAGAAAAACACTAAGAAGCATGATTTGTGTTCATGAGAAAATATTATAAGCACCTATAAAGAGGAAAATTTACTTCAGATGTTCAGGGAAATAGGAATTGCTCTTCCTGATGGAAACAAACAGATCTCCCTACCTTTCAAAGTACTGGAATGTGGAAGAGATAAACAAACAATTGTTCATCCTGACAGATACTTCTACTTGCATTTGGATGGCATGCTAGGCTTTTGATGCTAGTTGGCTTGAAAATTAAAAAATTTCCACACGTATTTTATTAAATAGAATGTGTATTAAGTAAAACATAGTAATTCTGTATAAGCACTGTTGTGTAGACCTTTTACACACATTTGGGGTTTTTTTTCCTATACTGCACTATAATATATAAACAAAATATTTTCACCTCAGCTGTTAACAGTCAAAGAAAATACATTTGTAACACTTGAATATCTACATGAACCACATTATTATATTGTTATCTACTGTTACTAGTCAACTGCAAGCAAAAGAATTCATCTTGCATCGCAGGATATTTTATCTCCTTCAATATAGCAAAATAGTTGTGAAATATATAGTCTCCAGACAAAATAAGCAGACCAGTTGAATAGCTTTGAATGGTTTTGTGTTGCATCATATTGTATTAGCCTGATGAAATGTATCAGTGCAGAACATATTGGAACTGTAAAGAAGCCTTTCTTGTGTGTCTAACAGACTGAATTAAATGTAAACTTTTCAAAGCACAGTGGATAAAGGTGGAGAAAATGTCAAATTTTTTTCTGTGTTTGTGAACTAAAAGAGATCACAGATGACTGGCCACACAAATTACTATTCTGGCAAATCATTAGTTATAAACTATTTGCAATATATATCGAACTAAGCTCTGTAAAAAAACTAATTTAAATGTACAGAGAAATGCTTTGAGAAGGTAAAAAGCACTTTGTCTTACGCTGTTTTCTCTTTGTCTTAACATACAAAGAGTACCAATATCTTCTAAGTCATCTAATGTTTTGATAACAACATTGCTTAATTTTGTATGAAGGACAGTTTGTAAATAATATTGGCATAGTATCTTTTTATCTTTTTTGAAAAAAAGGCTTCATATAAGCAATAAGGAGTGTGGAACAGTATGGTCAAAGGGACTCAAAGTACAGTTCCACTGAAAGCAAACACCTAACTTAACAAAAAGAGCTGATGTGTAAAGACAGATAATATTCTAGGACTAACAAATCCCCACCATCCATTTTAAAAATAGTAAAGCTAATTTGTTAGCCCTATTTAAATATTTAAACAATGCATGTGTGCCATGTGCCTTGGTTTTCCCTTTATGAAAGGAGTTTGATTTTTATAAACTGTGGATGTTGTACATAGATGAATATTCATTTCCACATAATTCTGAGTTTTCAGAAGACAAACTACATGCTTCTATTGTTCCTCAAGCTTCACCCATGTCTCGCCTGAATCACCTGCCGAAGATATGAGAACGCGTCTGCCAGAGTGAGATAGTGTTAAAGATGAGGAGCCTTATTTCTTCCCTGCAAAACTCAGGCTAAGTCTTCTTTTTCATCCTGATTGTATTTTAAAAGTAGCTGCTGAATTAATGGAGTTCTTAAAATAAACAAAGTGCTAATTAATCTAAAGCATATGGTAGATTGTCCTTGATATGTGACAAAAATTAAAATAATTTAATAAACATAAACCACTAATTACAGAAACTGATGAGAGTGTGCAAATGTATTTGCTTGATTAACATTTCAGAATGAAAATTTATCACTAGTCATATCATAAAATGCAGTTAAAATGCAAAAAATTAGTTTTGTATTCATTACCTTTAATGTTCATTCTGCAGTGGGGATACTTTCTTACTATGTAGTTACTTTTAAAAATAATTAAAGCAATAATTGTTATTAAAAGAAAACATATCACAGAGAGGTACAAAGATAATTTATTTCTACTATTTTAAAACATACACAAGTTATGGTAGTTGAACAACAACATATTACCTTGTATTAATGCAGCAGCTTTAACTACAAGAAAACTGAACTATACGTGTACAGAAATTTTATATTCATGGCTGAAAGAGCACGGTCACAGCCATAGAGAGCAAGTGCCCATAAAACCAAAGAGAAGTTGGGAAACTATTCTCAGAACCAATTTGATCAATGACATTATGCTGAACACTTGTATTTCAGAAACGTTTTGCAGAATCAGACTTCAGCAGACTCTCAGCAACTTCAGTACAACTGCAATCTATACAAGAAAATGCATGCAAAGCAAAAGCAAAAACATTTTCATTTGTAAAGCTATTCTGTTAAGTAGCAGTCAGAAAGCCCTTGCATATTACAGTAAGGAAGAAAGAATGAGCCAGAAGTGATTCATTTTCCTGTTGCTCTTGTCAGAATACTATTTACTGCAGAGAGCTTTGTAATTTAATGTTTGCAACATGATTCTTGCACTGTATTCTGTAGACATAGCTCAGTCATGTTAGAAATTGCCACCTTTTATGGAAGCAAATTTTGGGAAAATAATATGCCAGTTTGTTCTTGTAACAATTAACACATCATATGAATGTAAGATTGCGTGAATGAAAAAAGTTGAGGAGCAAGCTGCCTAGGCAGAAATAAGGAAAAATATAAAGCTGCTGAAGTTTTCAGAGTTAATGATGTTCCCAGAATTAGGTATAACTGAATATTATAGTCTTAGAGTAAGCCTTAGAAGCCTCTGGAGAAAACTGGATGAAATCTTGAATTCATGAAGCCTTATGAAAGGGATCCAACAGTATTTGGGAAGCCTAGATACAAGACTGAAAGATTCGTTTCATTCAAAACAACTGAAAAAAAACCAACCACTGACGTGGGGGTGGTGGATCAGTGAAATCTGCTGATTTGTTTCTTTATTCACAGATTCAGATCCCTGAGGAATATGAAAAACAATCATGCCAGACTCTGGAAGGGGAGTGTGAAGCAACTATTCCTTCTTGCATGAAGCCAATTAAAACCCTTAAACCAAAGATGAAGCAGAGCATAAATATGCAAGAATGCCATGTCATCCTGTCTATGACTATACACTTTTAACGAAAGCTACTTCCAGACTAGGCTTCAAAGCAGCAAGCACTTTCTTCTGTCCATTCATAGGAATTCCACACCAATGCTAATCCATGGTTTTTCTATCTGGTCATGTCTGACTGTGTATTAAAGCAAAATACCTAGACGTATTGGTAGGACACATACTGGACCCAAAGGCAGTCTTGGACCATGAAAAGCCAGACAAAGTATTTGTTTTCAGTGGGAAAGAACTGCTCTGTGCTAAAGTTACATTCTAATAATGTTCATCACCAACTGAGCTGAAGTAACTTCATATTAATGTCATAGTAACGTCATATACACAAAATAATTTTCCAGATTCCTCATTACATTCCGTAAAATAACACTTCTTTTCCAAAATACACAGAAAGAGAAAAATTAATGTATTTCAAAAACATCAATTCTTCTTGTAGAATTTTAAATTTTTCTATTGTCTTTTTCTTTCCAATGTAAGACCTTGTCCAAGAGTGATCTTAGGGATTCCACGGACCTAATAAACAGTAGGCAAAGGTCAAATACAGTATTTCCTTCATTTGTGAACAGACTATTTTCCAAATTTTTGTCATTTTAAATTGGTGGGGGAAAAAAGAAAGAAAACAACACACAAATAATAGTCTTCATGTTGACTTTAAGGATTGCAATTCTGTATTTACATCACTCTCATTAGGACAACTGTAATAGAACAACCAGCTATAGTCCTGAGTTGAAAAGAATTAAGGGAATACACATAGAAGCTTATTCTGAGCAAATTATTTAGGCAGCTCACTCTTGCAGAAATACAACGTAACTGAAGTTTCTAATTCTTACCATGACAACTTCATACTTTGTTTCTTGATGAGGCCAAATACACATTACATTTATTAGAAGTCTCATAGCATGTGATAGAAAAATGTTCTATTAATTTTAAATGTCTCTGCAGTGTTGATTTTTTTGTAATGGTCTATCATTAAAAAACTTAATGTATAGTTTAAGAAGTGGAGGAAGTATGTACTTTTGAATTGTAACTTTAACCACTATGACTAAACCAGCTTCTACACATCTTATAAAACAAGCTGTGTAGCCAAACTCAGGCTACAACTCCACCTAGCTAAAGTTGAAGAAACTATGAATGCTACGTACATGACAGCTATGCAAAAGTAGATTACTGCTATTTGCACATATTTCACATCAGTGTTTAAGAAAGGACATAACACGAGACAGTTGACAAGGTTCTGTAGACAAATATAGAATATGCTTCTTATATAACGTATAAGCTAATCATACTGAACTTATATATTTATTAGGAGATTATCTAAGGATACTCAAGATTTGAGTAGATAAAGAAGGGAGAGGGAGACCTCCAAGAAGCAACATTTTAACATACTGAATTGTCATTGAAAATTCTAAAGGGAAAGTACTTAATGGTATACTATTATCTTCCCCCTCATGTGAGCACCTAAAAAGTCCAGATACCCTTCACAATTACTGAAAAGTATTCTATTTCCTGACAATATAGTATTATTCAACCCTCCCTCCAAAAAAGTACAGATGGATTTTAGCTGCACAATTCTCACTGACATTAATGGGAGTAATTTGTCTAAAACCCTTATTCTGGGTTTTGGTTTTTTTAAATTCAGAGATGGTTTTTAAGTGTAATTTTCTAAAGTGTAATTTTCTAAAAACCACATAATGTGCAATGCATTTTATTATTCAGGCAGTCTAAAGCTCATTCAGATCTTATCTTTCCTCTGCAAATTTTTGTCTATAAGAAAGAAAATCTGCAGGAGGGATAATAATTAGAGAGTATCATGAGAGTTTCAACATCAATTACTTTCTTACAATCCAGGAATGCAAGTAATATTTAGTCTGTGATAGGACAGAATTATTTATTATATAAAATTTTACTATGCCAACCAGCGTTGATTAAAAACAATACCCTGAGAAATTTCTAGGAGTATGGTTTTGTTTCTACCACTCATCTTACAAAGGCAGCTATGGTAGTGTTGCAAAGGAAAAGAGAAACTCATGCTATGAATATTAATCAGTTGCACCTGCCCTTTTATAAAGTGTTCAACTATATATTTGAAGAATACATTCATTTTAAGCAGAGATTTGATGAAAGGTTACGCTGCACTACCCATTGTGTGACATTTTGAAATGTAGAAAATAAGATGAGGGGTTTTTCCTATTCAGTCTTAGAATATTCAAGATTATCTCAGTATTTGTTGAATTTCAACTAACTTTTAAAAATGAATACTCAAAGATAGATACATTACAGATATGCCAACTATTGGTTACTGTCTTCCTGTGAAGTAGGCAACATACTTTACAGTTTTCAGTTATTTACTTGTCAGAAGAAAGTAGGTTAAAAAAAAACCAAAAACCAAAACACAGAGAGCTGAAATAACATTGCAGTGAACATATGAAGTTCTAATATGGTAGATAACACTGTATTTTTTAATCACAAGGGGCTTTTTATGAAAAGAAATACATATATATATATATATACACATTTTCCTTCCCTGCCCTAGGCAGATACTAGTAAGCACAGCTAAAATAGCGCTACTTTTTTGTAATGAAATATGAATAATGTCTTGTAAACACTTTCTTGTATCAGTTAAAACTTTGTATCTGTTTCTTATTCTTTTAATCATCCTCCATTTTACTGATTTTTTAGATACTCTCTTGAAAGGTTTGCTGCTGCCAAGCTGCCATACTGTTCTATGCTTGAACTTCTCTGATGTTTCCTGGTAATATCCACATTGGCTACGAGCTTCTTAGTTTCCCAGTGATATAACAGTCAACATAAAGCAAACTTGTTAACTCCACACAGATGTTTTCTTAACATTAAGTGAAGGAAGTAAGTCAATATCAAACCAATGTCTTTCACTGTATTCTATCCAATGATGGAGTAGATATCAAGAAGCAGTCATTGGAAGAAAGCAATGAATTCCAAGTATCCAACAGATAAAATATATATACTTCACTAATTCTTAATAACCAGCAATGGAGGTTATTTGAAAATATTACAGTATAGAAATTATTTGAGGACTCAGGTTTGTTTTTTTTAATTTACTAAGCTTCTGCAATCTATGCAAAGATTTTACAGACAACTTTCCTAAGACATTTAAAAACCCATAATCCTTTGAGTATGTAGTAAGAAATGGCAAAACAACAAGCTTCATTTGTAGCATCTTAGTAATATAAAATCATTGTGATTAGATGTTAAAAAAAAAACTTGAATGCTGTTGCCCACAGGAAAAAGCAGATTAGAATGAAGAAAGGATTCCCACTCCCCAAGAAGAGCAAAATAAAATAAATTTCATAAGACTTCTTGACTATAATTAGACAAATGATTAAAGAGGAGAGAGAAAAATCAAGTCTTGTCACTAAAATTAAATACTGGAATTTGCTGAAGATTTAGATACTGTCTTTAGAAAGCCTCAGAGGGATGAAAATTCCCATTATCTTACAGCTGAAATCAACCTCAAAAACCTCAAGACCCTGTCTTCTCAGTACTCAGAACTCACTACTCATCTTACTGTAATGATGTTTGGGGCTTTTTGACTCCTCCCCCACCCCCCACCCCAATCTCTCCAGGACAGAGGTTTAGAGTATCAAATTCTATGACTTCTTAGATCTGGCAGGCCAACGGACTTTCCAGATCAAAACCTTGAACCATAAAGCTCAGACTGTTTGGAGACCACACCACACAAGAAAAGCTCCAGCTATTTCTGAACCCTGAAGTACCACTTTCTATGCATTTTTCTTGGTTATGATACTCTAAAAAATAAAATCATTCAACCTCATTCTGTATTTTACAGGTGTTTCATTATAACGCAGAATGGGCTGTTAATGGAGGGAGGTGTTTTATAACCTTTGGGCAAAAAACCTAAATGCAGAACATTTATTCTATGCTTTGTACTTTTACTTTCAAATTTTTCTGTGGAGGGATGCATATGCCACTATATGCTTTTCTCTCGCTTTGTTTTGTTCAAAGCCACTATTGTTCAAACACCTTTACACTGGACCTAATTCTAATCTAAGCACCTCTAACCTTACCTAATCCTGAGCCCTAAATTCATGAGAATCAGAGTTAACTCCCTAATTTAACAGCCAACAAAAATAGTAGGAAGGGAAGGAGAGAGAGATGTAAAGAGGCAGGTTTTTCATATGAAGTTAAATATTTTAGTCTGTAGAAACACAAATAGTGACTGCTGAGCATCCGACTAAACCCTTTGATAAAACAAGACAAAATAATGGCAAGGCTGGAAACACTTTAAATCAGTATGCCAAAAATCAGTTATTGAATCAGTCCATGAAAACCACTGAAACCAAATCACGTCCCCTTTGCTGTACCCAGCTGCCCAGTTTGACAGAAGGCTCTTTCCTGGCTGAAGCTCCTGCCCAGGAGAATTGCAAATTTCTTCAATTCTTCCCTCTCTCCTTTACCAAGAAAACCCTGATCGTTGCTCCTCCTACCCCTACCCACTCTCCCAAGCCAGCAGTGCTCTTAGGGAGACATTACAACCCTGACTCTACGGAGTGTAATGGTCTTAACTCTGTTAGACCAGAATTGAGCTACAGTTAAATGTATCCAGGCGATGATGAGTAATCAGCAATCTTCACTGATTGTCTTTTGAGACTAAAACCAAACAACTCCCTACTCATAATGGTATCATTCCTGCTGCTAGTATTATTCCTTGCTACACCATACGAATCACCTGTCTTGCCGAGGAGGGCTGTGTATGCATGAGTTAGATATACAGGCTTGGCACACTCTGGAATACACATCTGAATGCACAGGCTATATTCCATATTTATTAGTCTCTGACAGAGAATCAGAAACCAACAGTCAGCATTCTGTTGGCTGCCGCCTTTCTGTTTATACCTGGAAATCTCAGACCATACACATTTTCACTGAAGACACCACATAAACATTGCTCTCTGTCAGAGCCATGCAAATTGCAAGAAGAAAATTCATTAGGATGCAAGAAGTACTTCCTAATGATTTCAGGTGGGAACCTAAAACTAACAAACTGCTTACAATACTTCAGTAGCAATTCAAGGGGACTTAGTCTCAAGTCTCTTACAAACTTTTCCAGTGTTTTCACAAACGAAGAACCAAAGATTAACTGACATGACAAGAAACACACAAGCTGTTCAGACATAGCCTAATATTTTTCAGCATAACTACATAAATGTAAGCCATGGCAGTTTAACAATAGAAAAGGGCTGGAAATAAAATTTTCAGGAGTGTTTTGTGGTAGTTCAGACTAACTCAGCTCTTTCAGGTTTGACTACTTTATATACAAACCATGCAGTCAAACATTTGATCTTCATGGCCATTATGAACATGGTTATAAGTATAATCTGCTGCAAGGTCTTAGAACTATATTCTATAAATTATTGCAGATTTTCTGTTGGAAAATTTCCAGAAAAATAAATCTAATACTTCAAAGTCAGCAGCTCATCATAAGTACCAGATATTAATAATTCCACTGTAATATTACAGCAATTCCAACTAATGTATAATAAAATTAGAAAACTGTTCAAAGTGGAAATCTTTCATTAGTACAGCATTTGATAAATTAGAAAGTCTGCTGAAGAATAAACTTAATTCCTACAGATCAAGTTAAACACAAGAAAATACATTGCTAAACTGTATGAAATTGCTGCCTGTTTAAATGACATAAAGAGCAAAGTTGGGAAATCAGCAATACCCACAAACTAGATCCTAATTTTGGTTAATGTCAAGACACATCAACTTCACATACCATCCAACTGTTCTGGCATTAGCTAAGGAAACTTTGCAGTCCCAGACTCAAAGTTAGGTTTTATGGCTAAGTTTTAGTAATGGGGTGGAATATAGGAGTGGTTTCTGTGAAAGGCTGCTAGGATCTTTTTCCTATGTCAAAAAGAGACAATACTAGCAAGCTCTAAGACGGACCTATCGCTGGCCAAGTCCATGGTGATTGTACCTCTGGAGTAATACAGTTAAGTTAGGAGAGAACTGCTACAAAAACAGCAGCAGAGATAGCATGGAGATGTCAAACAACTTTGCAGACACCAAGGTCAGTGAATAAGGAGAGGGAGGACATGCTCTGGGCACCACAGCAGAGTTTCCCTTGCAAACCATTGTGAGGCAGGCTGTAGCCCTGCAGCCCACTGACGGTTAGCACTGGGGTAGGGATTACTCCAGCAGGCTGTGAAGGACCCCACACTGGAGTGGGTGGAGACATCTGAAGAGGCTGTGACCCATGGGAAGCCCACGCTGGAGCAGAATAGTGTGAGTAGTCCTCCCCCTGAGAAGGAAGGAGCTGCAGAGACAACATGGAATGTACTGAATGTAGCCCCCATTTCTCATTCTCCTGTTATGCTCGAGAGGATGGAGGAAGAGAAATAAGACTAAAATTAGACTTGAGAAGAAAGGAGAGGTGGCAGAGAGGTGTTTAAAGGTTTGCTTTTATTTTCTCATTACCCTACTGTGATCTGATTGGCAATAAATTAAACTAAACTAATGTCCCCAAGTTGAGTCTGTTTTGCCTCTGACTGTAATTACAGAATAATCTCTCCCTGTCCTTATCTCAACCCACAAGCCTGTCATCTACTTTCTCTCCCCTGTCCGTCTGAGGAGGGGAGTGATAGAGCAGCTGCGGCAAGCATCTGGCCTCCAACCAGCATCAACCCATCACAGGCATCTATGTAGTTAAAACATATTTTACTACGACTTTCTGCACAGTTGTTATTTAAAAAAATGTAATATCAGAGGCTGGAAAATCGTGGTTTTGACTGCTAGTAAAAATGTTGCTTTCTTAAAGGCAGCACAATTCTCTAAGGGAAACCTCAATTCAGGCTCTCACACATTGCAGCACTGAAAAATTTTTATCAATAATACGAATTCTCCCAGCTCTTTCCAACATTGAAGAAGGACATAAGTTCCATACAACTGTGGCATAAGAGAATAGAATGTATAGCTGAATAAATTATCTAAAGTAGCATGAGATATAACCATATAATTATCTGTCCTCAACTTTAGTTTATTATAAACAATTGAAAAAGCCTCCCAAAATCTGTGAAAATCAAGAACATAGTAACATCAGTGGAGGAGGATAATGTAGTATAGATATTTTTATTAATATTCTTTTACTGGGAAAATAGCTGTTCACAGTCCTTTTCCAAACTCAGCACAGAAACCTGAAAACTCAGGAACATAATCCTATAACTGTAGGTTAGCATGAAGAGCTAATCTCTACAGCAGAGCTTTAGGTAAATGGCAGGGCAATTTATTTGGCAAGACGTGCTAGGACCTCCGTGTGAGGCATTCCTGCAAGGCATGTTTTCCCTTACAAACTAGGGTATGAGGAACCACACAGCTCTGAATCACATCGCCACATAAAGTTACTAAACAACCAAGCTATATGCCTCCCAGGCCTGAAAATTACTAAAAAGCTACAGGCTAAATATCTTTGTGCGAGAACAATAGGGTAAAGATGTGGATAAATGATGTGTAAAACGTTAATAAAACCTGATATGTACTATTAGTCCTCTGAAACAGACTGAACATTTCAACTGTCTCAGTTCATGCAAATTTAAAAATGTGTTACACATAAACACCAAGACAGCTTAGTTAACTATTGAAGACAGAGGGGTTTGGGGAAGCTGCAGGCAAGAGACAGTACAGAGGCAGAGAATATTAATATTTTCCACTCAAGTAAAACAATTTCAGAAAGTTTTGAACAACCTACGAAGTTAACATGTGACTAAAATATCTTTAAATCGTGAAGAACTTCTCCATTAAGCTCATCACATTTTGTTATCTACTATTAAAGCAGTGGATTAAGGATATTATGGGGTTTTTTCACTATCAGGACATTTAGATTTTCTAATAAGAATTTTATAAATATTTTTATATTATAAATAGATGTATAAAGCATTTTTCAAAAATATTTTGTACAATGTTTTCTACTATGCTATTCTAAAAATATTTTTCTTAAAATCTCTGGAATTATTTTTAAGTTCCATCAGTAAAATCCCATAGCTCTTATATTGACAATGTAAACTGTAAAAAAGAAAACAAATACATTTTATTATTTTCAATTATTTTTTATTCTAATGAATCACCTAGTCACAGAACAGTTGAGAATGAAAAGGACCTCTGGAGGTAACCTTGTGCAGTACCCTTGCTGAAGCAGATTCACCTAGAGGTTGCCCAAGACCATATTCAGATGGCTTTTGGGTACATCCAAGGAGAGAGACTCCACAAGGTCTCTGACAACCCATGCCAGGTTTCAGTCACAGGTACAGTTAAAAAAAGAAATAATGTAGCCTTACACATAAAAAGCTTTTCCTCATTTTTAAAGCTTTTTCCCTAAAATATTCAATCATGCATTCAGAGTAAATAACTATTTGTAATTTCTGTGCATGAAGAGCTGAATTTCTTCATAATCCCTTTTAAAACAACAAAACCTTTATGATATGCATGCCTGTTCTCACCCCAAACAGTAATTTTTTCAAGGTAATACCTACTTAACGAGATTGTTTTTGCCTGCAGTCTGAAATCTGGAGTTGCTGTTGGACTACTGTCCATGTCAAATTCTTCTTTATTACAGAAGGAGCTACTACTTTTTTTTTTATCCTTGCACTCAAACTTGCATACATATTGCTTGATCAAAGCTAACATGACTCTGCTGATATTCATTATCTTCTTCCATTTGTAATAAGTATTCTACTTGCATAACAACCTAAGCACTTGATATATCAAGTGTTTGAAGCAGAAAGTCTCCTTTACCATATTATTTATGTGTTAAATGAGCATATCTGTGCCATAAATGTTTTTAAAGATCAACTTTAGAAAAGCTTTGCATTCTTCATTTTTTATGCCAACTCATCTCCATAATAACAAAAGCTGAACTATACTAAACCATTTTTTTAATCTACATATATTGCCTAGGAAAAAAACCACCATATTCTCTTCCCTTCACAGAGTAATTTTTTTCCATTTCTCTTTTTCCTCCTATTTTTTTTTTTAGATCCTGTTATCTTTCCCTTTAAGCTTTAACTTCTTGTAAAAATACAAACCCCATTCACAGAATACGTCATTTGCCTTTGTTCTGCATTTACTCATTTTTATATATGTTTATCAAAAATACGTAATCAACAAAAATAGTCTCTATTTTTCACATGTATGTATCTGCATGTGGACCCAGAGAGATATGTATGTACAATCCCCCCAATATTAAATTTGAAATGGTTATGACGTAATTATTCTAAGAGAGTTGTCAGAGGATCATAAATATTATTAAGGAACAACAATATACAGCTACTAGTTCCCCAGAAGATCTAACATTAATACCTGAGACCACATAAATCTCAGAAATGGTGTTCCCTATACCTCATGCCATGCCCTTGATTATTCTCACATACCTCATGGTTTTTGTTTGTTTTTTTGTTGTTATGTGGTTGTTCTTTCTAATGTGTGGTTTCTCTCCATGTTTCCATTACTAGTCTCTCTCATTCCTTTTAGATTTCAATTTTATGTGTGTGTGTTATTTTTCTTATGCTGTTTTTGTTCTTTTTTGTTTACAGCTGACAAATGGAAAGAGAAGCAGCTGGCAAATCTGATGAGACAAATTTTCTGATTTTTCAAAATATTCGGTGTAAATACCTGCATGCTTACACAGTCACACATTTTCCTGACTGGGGCCAAACGCATTTTTATTCTGACTGAAGGACATACCCTACAGGACTCAAAATTATATAATGAGATTTAAATTTTAACTTTCAAGCTAGAAACTTTCTACACTTAATATGCATAGTATACAATAAGCAGCTAATAGGCAAGTACTTTACTTGTCTGAGCAGAACTCAATTACTAGTTCCTCCTACTAAGATGGGATCACATGATAGTGGATCTTTTTCTTCTGACTGAGGAACAAAGGAAATAGCTTTCATTTCATATAGATTTCATTAAAAAAATTGAGAGATTAAACTAGTCAGACCTTCAAATATTAATAGAAACTAACATTTAGGGTTTCTGGCTATAATTCAGACTTTTACTTTGAGTGCCTGGATTCAGAAGGAGAAAAAGAAGGGGGTTTTATCATCTTTTGTGGCCTGATGTATGCATTGAGGCTCTTCATATCTTGCTCTCATGACTACCACACCAAGAAACTAAGATGACCAGACCTATGCTAGCTTCAGACAGCCCTGTTTCTTATTTTACAGATCCACCACAGCAATTTCTCCACAGGACTGTTTGAGGAGTCCTGGATTCATGCCAAAGGTGTGACAAGTGGGTGAAATTTGACTGTCCAGTCGCTCACTGCCCTCTGAGTTCTGGCTCTCTCCAAGTTTCTGATGATATTCATAATCTCTAGTTTGTGAGACTGCAACAGAGTTTATCTTGATATATTTGAAAGATTTCTGGGCTTTCACATCAAAACAGTGTCTGTGTGCTTGTCAAATCAAGTCTTTATTTTTGGAAGCATTGTTACTGAAAGAGTTATATACTTAACATTACTTCAATAAGCACAAACAAGGCAAGGCTGGTGTGTAATTTATCCCTAAATCATGGAAGAGAAGCTATAAGCACTAGAGAATAATCTGTACCTTGTGGCGTAATCTTACTAGGGGCTGATAGGGCCTAAAGTCGTATCCTTCCTTGGCTGGCCACCCGTCTGCTCCCAGCAAAATGCATCCAAGAAGTAAAACAGCTGACCACCACATAAACATCTTTACAGGTCTGTTCCTGTCAAAATAAAATGCAAAAGTTCAGTGACTGCAATATTACTCTGTCGCAAGTCATATAATAAATGTTTATAATACTGATATTCCATTTGTGAAATTGAATAAATAGAATACAAATAGGGTAATCCATCTATCACAACACAGAAAGAAAAGGAGCAGAATGCTAGTATTTGGGACCACAATATTAAGTCATTTGTGCTGAACTGAATGTTTTCTTATTGGTATTTAATACACAAGAGGTTCATTGAGAAAAAAAAACAAAAAAAAAAAACAGGAAAAACCTCATGAAAGATAGATCATAATAGAAAAGAAGTGGTGAAAAATTCATTACTGTTTTTTCATCAAATGAAGAAAAAATATATGATAATTAATGACACATTCATCAACTTTTTCTTTTAAATACAAACTCCTGTAATGCACTGTACACAACCTAAAAGTGTAAAATTATCTTACCAGCACTGAAGTCTAAACTGCAAGGAAAGCACTGTATTTTCTGTCAAAATTCTGGAGGAATTTTAAAGTTACATTATTGAAATTATATATAGGCTATAAATTTATTGCATATGTGAGCATTATATGAATATTTCCAACCCATTAAGTAAACCCCCCAAATTTTGCTCAAGGTAATCAAGCAAAAAAATCAGGGTAGATTACGCGAAAAGCTTTTCTTTGGTTGATTTGGGTTTTTGGATGTGTCTATTTCAAAATCCCAGGTCATATTGCAGATAAACTGAACTGACAAAGCACACTACCTTGGTAAATGTGAATTACTTGTTAGAAACAAATACAAAACACAGGACACTTCAGACAACTACATAAATACTTTTATATTAGGACTAATGACATTTATTTCTGAAGACAACGTTTAGTAGCTGCAAATGTTGTTGCAGTTTGTAGACATGCATTGCCTCATACTTGTCTTTCTTTTTAATGAATTACAAAAAAAATTGTCATCTCAGAGGAGACACTGAAAAAATAATTAACATACATCATAGCATTGCAACTTAGTGTCTTTTTCTGTGAGTACATAAGTAATTCAATAACTATTCTTATTTGAATGAATAACAGCATCTTGTTGAAATTTGTGTTAGAACACTAAAAATCACAGATTTCAAACCTGTGAAACAATTATGTTGCATTGAAAAACTGATGGTAACACTATTTACATCCATTTTTTCCTCTTATGCAAAGCTTAAAATTGCAGGCTGCTTACCTGGGTTTGCCTAGGATAGTGTTTTTTTGGGTTTTTTTTTTCTAGAACCTAGTGTAGTGCTGTGTTTGGGATATAGGATAAGAGCAATGTTCAGAACACAGGGATGGTTTTAGTTGTTGCCAAGCTCTGTATTACTCAGTCTTGTGATACAGGACAGAAGTGAACAACTTCTATGCAGGCTGACTCAGGCACACATGTTCATCACTTTTCTTCCCTTTCTACTTTGTTTCTAATCCACTTACCCTGCTAATGCACAATAAAGATATACATGAATAGTACAAAACATTGTCAGCATGCCTTAAGAGCTCAGAGTATGTATAAAAAGTTAAAGTCTCCCCTAACATTTACTTTTTTTTTTCATAGCAAATCAGCTGAGCATAAAATGTCAACAAATTGGGGACCGTTTATTGTCCTGTATCATTTACAGTCATGCTCCCAGCAATACTGTTACACAAACAGTGATTTTGGCTCCTATCATTCTTCATATAACAGTAGCTCTCACAGTCACCCGATGGCAGGGACTGCAAAGAATTAACTCCTGTGGAGATATTAAAGGTAATATCACATGAACTCTAGCTGTACCGCTATTCAAAGCCTCAGTAATGAAATCCTGCAAAAGTCTGCTACACTTCTTTGGGGACTGGTCTCCCAAACTTGGTAAAACTGCTTAACAGTTGCTGCTTAATTCTCATTTTAGATGGCTTTTACCAGCCTGCCTAGCTTTCACATGTTTAACTCCATCCCAAGCTTGAGATTAATATACCATGCTACTTTAGGTTTGGTGGAACAAAAGACAGGTGTCTTCTATCTCATTCAGGGTCTCTCAATTAAATTTAAGATTTCTTCTCATTTATTGTTGATTATTCCAACAGTTCCCACTTCAGGTACTTTTTTTGATACTCCAGTTTTTCTAATCTATACAGCAGATGTATGCATCCTAAGACATCTCTTGCAGATTATATTAAGCAGTATACTAACTGAAACAAATAAATGTCCTATTACAGAAAGGTATTTAAGTAACTTAAACCTTATTCTTTTATACCTGTTGATTAAATGGATGTTAAAATGATGATAGTAAGTGACACAGTGAAAATGTTTTCTTAGGTTCCCCAATACATCCACCAAAACAAACCTGCTACTCGGGTGTTTCACTGGACCTTTACTACAGGATTATTACAACAAATCTTACTGACTTGAAACACCGAAACAGATTATTTCAGAACTCTTAAGTATTAAAGCATTTAATGGAATTTTCCTTCACTGCCTCTGCATTCATTCTCAGATATTAGAACAGTAAGTCCATTACAAGAAAAAAAAAATTCTTTATTTTTACTCTCAAAGAAAACACCCATTCATTTATGTTTGTTGAAAAGTTTTTCAATAGTTTATTGTTGACTGTTAAGGTCAAAATCTGATTTGCAATTACACATGCTAAAACCAGCTATGCACAGCTGAACCTTTGTCCCCTATGTGCACTTGTGGAATATCTGTTCATATGACAAAAATTAGGTTGGAAAACTGTCAGTTCATAAAAACAGTAATGGCTAACACATTCCACCACCTTCTCATCTAAACTGCATATATTTTAGCCTCAAGAATAGAGTCCCTATAGTTTTCAAAACTGTTTGGCTCTGAAAGACTTCTCCTTTGTATTTGTCCAAAAGAGAAAATTATCACATGCTCTATTTCTGACTTCATTGCCAAGTACTGGGATGAACACTTAAAATATAAAGAAGTCAGCTTTCTGGACAGATGCCACCTAGCATCCCAAACATTTGCAAGTTATCTGCATTTATTATTTGACTTTTCAGAAATATTTTTTTCAAAGTATGAGTTTTCTGTTAAAGTACAACTTAAGCGACTATTTATTTTTAAATTGCTACCAAAATCACAGTTCTCCTTAAACAATGCTTTATTTTAAGAAAAAAAAATGTGGTCAGTTGTTAAAAACTTACATTGTTAAAGCACCAAATTAAAGAGATAGAATAAAACCAAGTTTTCAAAGCTTCCTTCCAACTTCAGTTTTTGTTGCTGCATATAAGCAAACAAAAAGAAACAGCTATCAACTCCATGTATTCCTGATACCAAACATGACTTGCTTATTTCTATTTGTAGTTAGAGGACAAATATTAAGTAAAGGATTTCTTGTACATCTCTTCTAATGTTTGGTTTGTATTATCAAAGACCAGAAATTGTGTTTTCAAAGGATGTATATACCATGCACCCTGGGGCAAAGTGGCATATTTCTGAACTCAAATTTGCATCACTGATCTAGATCTTGATTATAATCTGACAGAACTTGATGTTACAACATTTGCTGTATTTTTTTAATTATATGACCACCTTTTTGTTTTGGTTGGTTTGTTTGTGACAAGGCTTGGTGGACATACTGGGTTTTAAAGATTAAAAGCTTTTCATAGATTGTTAAATTTGAATGTATGAATAACTACAGTTACTTAGTACACTTTTACTAGCTGCAAAGGATATTGTATAAAACATCTTTCAGAAGAACTGGAGATAAGTTGTCATAACCAATTTCAGGGTCAAAACAAATGGCTCTGATTAAAACAAATGCTATGCTTCATAAGAAAATGCTGAAAATTAAATATTTTGAGCATTATGAATACAAATTTAATTTTTCAAAGGAGAATTCACAAAGTATAGCTTATTATAGAGGTCCTGAATACATCTAATGATCTTTTGTGTTTTCCTGCTATCACTGAGGATTTCTACTTTAAACTCTATGACACTGTATATATTTCTGAGGACTTTGGAAGGGTGAGGAGGGGTGGCATGTGCACCTTAAAGGCATGAATCTTGCCCTCTCTCAGGGGACTCTTATCATCTGAATAAAGGAGCTACAAAACCAGACAAGATAGAAGAGAGGCCATTTTCGACAAAACATTCCAATAAATAAGCAAGTTTTATAGAATTATATTTCACGATTTCAGTGAATTCCTAGCAGATATTTTTCTTCTTGGGTTTGTCACATCACTGAGGCATCATTTAGCAGATAAATGAATTTGCTGTCATTAAGCAACTATTAATAAAGAAAAAAAAAGTTTGACAACTTATTATCCATAAGAGGATGCTTTTATTCTGTGACAAAGTTGTAAAAAACCCTTGAGTGAGCAACACTGCTGGAAGAGCTGTACCATCTGGACTTGCAGCTGGAATACCTTGGGGGATTTCACTTTCCTTTTTTATGTAAGGGAATCGAGATCATAAGGTCATTCCTCAAGCAAGTAACCTGTTCTGCTCTTTAAAATTTCTAGCTTGATTACTGTTCTATCATACATTTTCATACATTTTCCAAAACTAATACCATATTGAAAACAATATTTACTCATGTATTCAGGTTTCACTCACTCGCATTGAGACGCTTGGTTGCAAATTAGTTCTTCTGAAGATACATGTTCTTCAAACTGACCCTTATCAATAGGATTATTCTGCTTAAACAAGAATGGCAAATGAAGTCTTAATTTCAGTATTCTACTGAAACTTATGAAGCACAAGTGTAAAATATTTTATTTCATAAAGAAAATTCTGCTTAGCAAAATTCTACCTGTCATATACTCTTGATTAAAAATGCAGTCATTGAATACATTTGGTACAATGCAATCAAACACAATTTAGTCTGCTCAGCAGAGCAATTGGGGCTAACCTACCCTTGAAACTTTCAGACTGCCACAGAAGTGTTTTACACTTCAAGGTGCTCAGTTACATTTATATCACTATTTCACTTATTTAAAAAGAAAAAAAAGGGAAAATACCATCAAGTTATATATTACCTCTTAGCTTAGCCTAACAATTTTATAGCATTAAACTGTTTTTGAATCTGGTAGTTGATGCTGAATAATCTCACATATTTCTGTTGTAGTCATACCTTCAAATAGTATTAATGGCAAGGATAGGATTCAAACACACATCCAAAGTCTGGGACATAAAGTATTACACAATCTGAATATCCAACCTCTGAAGCAATTTGTTGTGGTTTTGTGTGGCAAGGGTCTGGTGGTGGGGGTCGGGGAGGTGTGCAGCAGGGGTGGCTCCTGCGAGGAGCAACTGGAAGCTTTCCCTAGGCTGGACACAGTAAATACCAGCTGGGTTCAAGGCCGGGATGGGCGGGGCTCCACACTGGAGCAGGGGAAGCATGAGAATTGCCCAGCCTGCCCACCTCACCCCAGCCCCCGCTTAAGAAGAAAAAAAACTGCTGAGGAACTGAAACCCCCATTTCCGGTATCACCCTGGGGGGTGAGAAGGGGGAGGAATTGCGGATGAAGTTGAGCTGGGACGAAGGGAGAGTGGAGGGAGATGTTTTAAGATCTGGTTTTACTGCTCACTATCCTACTCTGATGCGTGTGTAGTAAACTAGATGCAGTGTCCTGATGGCTGCTCTACTCCGGGGCCTGCTACCAGCTTTCACGCCTAGCACACCTCATGCTGTCTCTCTCCAGCAGCAACAGCCATGCTCCCAGCCTCACTTGTTTGGTCACCTTAACTATGTACAGCAAGCTTGGGGCTTGCAACAGCGAAAACACGGTGCTGCCACAGTAGCCAACAGCTTGTGCATCTGTGTACCAATCTGTTCCGTCCCTCAGCAGCTACTTTATGCGACTGCAGCCACGGACTACGCAGACACATGCTCTTCATCCTTCCCCCACTGAAAGAGGCTGGCACAGTCACTTCGGAACAGCCAGGGATGCTGCTGACAGCTCATATGCTGGAACACGCAAGCAGAGAAGTACTTTTTTTTTTTTTTCCTCCAGTTCTCACTAAAAGCACTCACCGTACCAGATGAATCCTGCCTTCTGCCGACTCCTGTCCATCTCTCCCTCACTTCTTCTCTAATTTGAATTGCAAAACTGTCATGTTGCACAAGAGGAAGATGGAATGCAGGCACTTGAACTCCTAGTCCTGCACCGTCAGACTCAGCCTTTGTGTATACATTACAAACACACCAGGTGCCTCTGAGGCGTAACCCCCAGGGCATATCTGTGGTGAGCTGCCAGCACACGGGACAGGTTTTCCTCGCCTCGAGGCTTCTCCCTACTGTCACGACGCTCGCGGTATCAGCGGGCAACAGGAGCCCCAGTAGAAAACCTCGAGGGGGAGGGAGCGGAGAGGTATGGAAGTGAGATGCATCTGCCAGGGCTATTGTAGGAAAGCTGCTTTGGACTTGAGCCCGAAGGCTCACAGGTGGCTCTCATGAGCCCTCACACACGTGGAGTGAGTGTGGCAGGAGCATTTCTGATAAACCACAACACCTGGAACGCGGATGGAGCAGGGACATTTATTAGGTAAAACCGTTGCTACAAACGTCATGCTTTGATTTAACCTTACACTTTTAGTTATTTATTTAAAGGCGGCCTAGGCTTCAATGAATTGAAATGAGAAATAGAAATTTAAAACCTTTCTTATCGTGTTCTTCATAAAATCTCACTATTTTTTTCAATGTTACAGAAAGCAAAACAAAATGAGGGTAACTATATTTCACAAATCTCAGAGGAGCTTTTTTTAATAGAATGGAGTTGTGTGTGTTGATCTAATTTTTTCCTAAGACTTCATTAACAATCTCAGGAAACTGGTATATTTACCAACACTGATATATACAAGTGCTAGTTTATGGGAGTTATACTATCAGCGAGACATTCTCTTTCTTTCCTCATTAAGAAAGCTTGTTACAGCTGGTTTCTCAATATCCTGGAGGATTAATGTTTATCATCATGGCAGTATCTGAACCGATGGGAATTCAACTGCTTTATGTTGTGAAGTCAGAAATATAAAATCTGCCAGCGCAAAACTCAGACAAATATTTTGGTACTGCTAATATTTTTCAAAATTTGTAAATTAACACCCAACATACCATTGCAGAACCGTGTGCTCTGTGCATGCTAGAAAAGATAAATACTTTGTTTTCCAAGTGTTTTTTGTAGTTGTCTTAAATAAAATACTGCAAACATTAATTAAAGGTATGAAGAAATACCACCTTTTGATAGTAAATCATGAAGTATTTTTTATGTCACTTTAATTTTTATGTCCTCCTAGAGAAGGCAAAATGGCCATTCAAGAGACAACTTTTTGTTTAAAAGTGTGAGCGACTAAATTAAGGACTAATTCTTCCATATGTGCTGTGATATGCTAATCTACTAGCCCTAATTCTCTCCCTTTTGTTATTCAAGGAATGTTTGGGTTTTAGTAAAGTGTTCCCAATAAAAACACTCAAGCCTTAGTATTAACTCCCTGACAGCACTAAACCAGGATAAGGCTGCCATTAATTGAAATTGCTGATACTTACTAGAGATTTAAAGAGATTTTCTGAAGTATCCAGGTTAATATTATACTTTTATACCTTTACATATGTGGAACTTGCTCTATCGAACTGGTCTATCCAGCAAAGATTGGTCCTATCTTTTTGAAGATGAGTTCATCTTTGTAAACCAGATTTTTCAATAGCTCATCTGGTTTAAACTCAAACCACCTGGAGATTGTGACTTAAGACCACCATAAAAGTGGTAAAGATTGGAACAGACAGTTTTGAGTTTTTTACCTCTAATGCAGTTTGAAATAACAAAAATTTAAAAAAAAAATAAAAAAAAAATAGAAAGGGAGAACAGGTGCTAAAAATGCATGTAAAGAGAGATAGGTAGTTTGGGACTGGGGAAATAGTGTTTCAGCAGCCTTTGTAGCATGAGAAGACAGCTGGAGGACGTATCAGAGAGAAATGGGACATGGGAAAGTCTATGATATGCAAGGAACCATGAACTCCTTGCCTTCTTAAAACATGGACAAACAATTAGACGAAGGACTTGTAAAGGAGTATACCCAACAGTAGAGACACTGTAAGGAAGCATCAAATCATCAAACTGAAGAGAATACAGATGCACATTGTTTTGGTGTCAGTGGATCGAACCACAGTTCGATTAATAACCAATAGGACTGATGAATGTCACAACTATTTACACAAACAATGACTTTTTGTAGCTGAGGGCACTCTGTCAAGACTGAACCAAAATACATTTAACCTCTAGTGCTCACACCCAATATCCACATTAATTATATTAAGTCAACTACAAATGAAATCGTGATCTAACTGAAAACATAAAACCAGCTCTAAAAATCCACATTTGGTATGTTTGGTCAGGAATTTTAGCTTGTTTATAGAACTTAGTCACAACAAAGATTCTCAAGAATGGAAACAAAACACTAATATAAATCCATCAACTAGGATGACTGAAATCCAAATTTGCTTGTGTTTGTATTTTTTAAAGGTCTGTGTTTAATCATGCAGAGCCACAGAAATACACAAATAGATGGAAGTGAACTGTTCTGTACTTGAATAGCTAAAATTATAAGCATTTTCCTTTTTTTAACGTAGCTGCCGTGGAATTTTTCACTTCTTTTCCCGCTTTGCAGTGACTTCTCTCTCTTCTTCACTGCCTGAATTCAGCATAGTCAGAAAGAAATACTGAAAATTGCATTTGTTCTCCCTGTCATAAAGCTGGCTTGGGTTTCTAGCACAATGTGTTGTTTTCACAAGCCTCCTTAGATCCATCAGCTGGGGAAGTGTCCAAAATATGTCAGCTTCACTGCATGCTTTGAGAATACTATAGGAAAGAATTTGAAAATATGTCTTTTCCTCATCTTGAATTGAAACACTGATGCCTGCTAGACTCACTACTTGGGCATTGAACTCCAAGTGAATAAAGGAAGAATCTTCTCTCCTTATGTAAAATGAAATTAAGAGACTGAGTAGAGTATTGAGCAAACATATACAGTTTTAAGATTTTATAGAAGAAAAAAACCAAACACATCATGGACCGTCATACCTGACATAAGAAAATTGGTTTTGACAGTGACAGCTGACTTGGTGTTTTACATTCTACTATTTATAGTAAATTTAGTGCGGCATTATAGATAATCGCAGCCTGCTTTAAATATAACTATTAATTTAAGATATTCTTTAAATATTTCTAATAAAATAAGGCATTTCTCTTCTTATATGCCCACAATCCCATTCATTAGGATCAGAACCTTCATTTCCCCCTATATTTTAAGTGCTACTTTACAGTATTTTCAGTATGGTTTTATACTGCTCTAAGCATTCCAAATGGATACTTGAAAACCCACAATGTCCCGATGAGCATGTAGCTGAAATAGGTTGTAAAATAAGATTTTCAATAATTCAATACCTAAAAAAAATTGTCATTTCTAGGAATGGAATGGGCATAATAGAAAACAAAGTCAGGAGATGCCAACATGTCATATTGAAACACTATGTGAAAAGAATGAATTTTGTGTCTCTCACACCACCATTGTAAAATATATTAAAAAGAAGCTGTTGTGAACATTTGTTTTTGTTTTGTTTTGTTTTTTTTTTAGTTCTAAATATTTATATATATTAAATTTTATATATATATAATTTGTTTTGGAATAGACAAAAAAGGTAACAAAAACATCTTCAGTTTTAACAACAGAAATGCAGGAAAAAGATAATATAAAATTGACTGGACATACATACATTTTCACCTTATATAATGCCAGAAAAGACTAAAGGGATCCTCTTAACAGAAAAAAAAGATACATTTCAACAAGAAATTAAAGCTCACATGGCTCACATATGGCCATCACTAGACACTTAATATCACACCTGGTATGAACTGTAGAGCTAAGAGCATCTTATCTCTCTTCTCACATACAGTGATCACTCAAACTACAGTGTCAAGTAATCATTCCACCTTCCTGTGAAGTTTCTGCTCCCTTCTTCATCCCACCCTGAAGCTCTTCCTAATTTCAATTACATAGACTCTGGGATTATCTAGGACACCTTTGTGAAGTGCAAGACTTCATCAGGAACTAGGAGACATTGCTGGACATTATGTGTTGCATAATGTTCTTACAGCTCAGACACAAATGCTGATCAGATAATTGGTGGCAAACATCCAAGTACCACAGCAACACACAGGCCCTTTATAGATGAACTAGTTACTGTTGTCATGAATGCATCCTCAGTGCTGACTCAGGTAAGCATCCTTACTGAATTAGAATTGAAAGCTCTTCTTGTCTCAGTCTGTATTTTGAATGTCTGGGATTCCCTACACTTCAGCAATATCATATTTTTCTAGTTTCTCATGCTGGATTTTCTACAAAACATCACTGACTAATCAAAAGATTTTTTTTTTTTGTAGAAGACTACAAATGCAGAGAAAAGGTTTTAATCTTATTTGGCAATATGTGATGCAATCTGAAAATTATTGCATTTATACTCTTGCAGCTCTTATGTAACTATTAAGCAGATAAAAGAGCCTTAATGGAGGCTATTCAGATAAAAGAAAGTTTGTTTTTTTTTCCTTTAATTAATCACTTTCATAATATTAAGTTTCATAAAATCATTCTCATAATTTCACAATCTCTCACTTTTTTCCATGGAGGAAAAGCAGAATTATCCTGCCTGCAGATGGAGGCAAAAGTCCACCATTCCTTTCTCATCTTTAACATTTTAAGCATAAAATTGTATAAATGAGACAATCTGCAGTTCAGTTGATAACAATTTCTATCCTCCAGGACAAGACAACACACAGATCATCCTGAGTCACAGCTGAGGGCAAACGCAGATCAAGTGTTCTCTCTTGCCCCCTAAAACAAGGCCTGCGAATGAGTAACTCCATAGCAATAGAAAGTTCCAGACAGAAAGGAGAGAGTGCCAAAGAACGGTAAAGATTGTGAATGCAGGGGACCATCCTGAAGAATCAGGTTCACTGATCCTCTTGTTGGCATGGGGCAGGAGATGAGGGGAAATGGGATGATGCTAGGGGAGGAGAGGTTATATCCCTCGTGTCAGTGCATATTGCTCAGATTCCCTGATTTCTCACTTAATAACGGACTGCCAATACTCAGTACTGGCATTGCAGCCTGTGGCTGCAATTTCCATGTCGAATGTCAGGAAATAAAAGTAGAGCTTTTGCTGCTCTCAATCAACAGTTGTCTGCTTTGGGCAGCCTCCTATGTGTAAAGCCAACCTCAGCTGACAACACAAGCCGCGATTTGAGGGATACATCCAGGTACTGCTCCCTATTCATGGCCACAATAGTAGCACAGCCTCCAAGTTCCTCACAGGTGTGAGTTTGCGATATGGTAATATAAAGTGGAAAAAAGAAAATAGTGCCAATAGAGGAATCTAAAATTATCCCTTATTTGCAAATTTGACTTCCTTGAACATCATCTCCTATCATCATGCACATGTGTTTATACCACAGGGACAAAGTACTCCACCAGAACCCCTCGCAGAAAAGCTTAGAAGAAATTTTTTGTGGGATGAGGCAGAGGGATGAGGTTGCGTGCAGCTCAGTGACTGAAGTCATAGGACTGTGCTGTTCAAATTTTATCTCAATTATTTTTATGGCCACCTATACGTCTGCAGTACCACAGCAGTTAAAATCAGGATTACATAATTTTGAGGAAAGTTATTTTGTTCCATGAGAGAGTTTAAGAGGATCTTAGGCTATGATATTCGAACTGATAACCAGTTGAAATGGAGAACAGTAGAGGAAAATGTTAATTTCTGGCCAAATCAGCTCCCTAGTCCAGCTCACCCCCCCATTGGTCATTACAAAGAAAGGGAAGAGTGATCATGGGTATAACCAGGTGGGAGGGATAGTCGTGGCCTCAACACAGATTAATTAAAACCTCTCTGCAAATTCACTTATTGTTTTATTGTTTAGTAATTTCTTTTTATTAGTCTTATAATAACAGATTTTTTTGCTAATGAAAGTTTTGCTAATATTTACTAATCTTAATTCCAACTACATGCTGTTCGATATTCCTTAGCATTTTTAATTTATTTTCATTTTTAGGTCTGGAAAAAATAAAGGATGTCTAAACTGGTTTTTAATTAAAATAGTTAAGTAATTATACTACATACACATTTTGTGCATGATACTTTCTCGGTATCTTCACACAACACAGGAAAAGCATCTTCACTTCAACTAGATAATGAATGTTTTAAATCATTCCACCAGTGCCATTTAGGGACTGACTGCAAAATGATGGATTGATATAGAGTAATACTTTTACCTTTCATTTTCTTGACAGATATCAGATTCCAGTAAGGACTTATCTGGAGCTTATTCTCCAACTCATGGTTTTACTTGCCCTATGATGTCAAAGTGAGCATAATAAACCTTAAATCAACATACTTAAAATGTAACTGACATGATGTTTAAGCAAGCTTAGTACATGGGAAGCTGTCTTACATTGTTTTGACCATAAACTTGACCCTGAATCCCACAACATCATGGAAGACCTTTCTGCAGCCCTTGGTGAGCATCTGGTCATTTAGGAGCCTTCTTAAGTAATACAGACGCTTACCATTAATATTCTTGTGTTGTTAGAGCTTTCCACTGACTCTGATCTCATATTTCCTGCAGAAGGTCAGAAACAACATTCATGCAAGGATAAAGAGGAGGAAGCAAATTTTTAAAACAATGCCATAGTCTTCATTACAGAACTGTTATGTTAGTAATTAAGTGTAGAGCTGCACATATGGTATCTGATTTATCAAATTTATGGATAACATTTCTTAAAAGGTACTTGTTCATGTTTGAAAACTCAAATATATCATACAGTGATAATACCAGCCCTTTTCCCCCCACTTTGGCTTTATACAAAGTATAATCAAATTCTAAAAATAATTTGCTATTGAAGAACCTTTCTATAGATTGATTTTTCACCACTTATTAACAAACCTCATATGAATCTATTTGCCTTGATACATAATTTTCAATTGGGAAATTTCAGCTCTGAATCTTCACTCTTATCACTCATCTTTGTAAATTAGCCTAACCTTCACTGCACATTGCATATTCATTCATCTTTTGCATTCCGTTTTGACTGAAAGGAGTTTAACTGCCTCTGTAGCACTTCTCTAGTTGTCTGTACCTCCGTTTAAGTTACTTAAAGGAGGTGTTTTAACTTATGACGTTTTGTATTCCGTGAAAGGCTACAAGATGAACATGTCAGGAATTATTATGAACAATGACAGGTAATCATGAAATAAATGACTAGCAAAAGAAGGGAGAAAATAATGTAAATTGTAACACAGGAATACTGAAATGCATAATTACAGCCAGACATAAATAGCAGAAATAGAAGTTATTCATTACATCTATCCCACACAAATAGTTCTGATGCAACTATTACAGGATTGTGATAGAACTGATCCCTTAGACTCTAGTCAACAGCAGTGAAAACTTCATAATGACTATTGGCTTACAAACGTAGGGTATGAGCAGACCAGTGCTGTCAGAAGTTATTTGTCCCAGAATCTTCACCAATAAGAGTGATAGAAATAACTCTTAACCTAGTACTCCTTCTAGCCCTTCCTAATTAAGCATGGCTTGTAAATTGCTGGACCTTACAAAAAAAAAAAAAAAAAGAAATCCAGTTCCAGTGAGAAATGGCTAAAGAAACCTCAAAGTTTCCTTATCTTTTCTTTCCTTAAAAACAGGAAGTCTGTTTTTAAGGAAAAAATCTAACAGAGGTGTCAACGGATGTAAATCTGTGTCCCACATCATCCTTCTGCGGCATGCTGTGATAAGAAAACTGAAGTTGAAAATCAAAATTAAAATCTGAGGCCTTAAGTACCTGAGATGTCTGGGAAGTTTAGAGTATTTACTTTGAATCTTAAAAATTATTTTTGCAATGCTACATATATAAACATTGTAAACTGGAGCTCTTCCAATAAGTTAATATTTAAACAACACAGATATTTAGAGCTCAGAATTTCTATGCGTGCCTATGATCTACTCTTCACTTTCTTTATTAGAAAAAAGAGTAAAGATGCAAGGCACTCTGCTTAGTCATTTACTGTTAAGAGCTTTATAACTGATCTTTAAGCTTTCTTTCAACACTTACAGTCATGATAACTCCAGGAACAAATAACCAGTGTATAAAAAAAAAAATACAAGACTAACTTTCTAAATTTGGACCTTTTCCTTATCATGAGGAAAGCAAAGAATGATAAAACAAAAATTATTGGTGATACTACTTCACACAGTTCCTGGACGAGTCTGCTGTAGCACATAAATTACTAAAACCACTCTAACTCATTGCAGTCAGCAAATTAAATCACAAACTTTCATTTACATCTCTATTAACATGAGAGCAGTTCTATCTCAGAAATTATTATAACACAGGGGTTATTTTTTTATTGATTTTAAGGCTTTAGAAATATAGCTCAATTTTTCAATATAGCTTTATTATTTATGAATATGCCACATATGTTTTACAAAGACAAGCATAGAAACCCTTTTAAAAGTTTACTTATGCATGGAAGAAATTACTGACAGCCTAGAGCAGTAGATGAATGTGACTATCACACTGAAAAGATATAAAGGATACAAATACATTAAAATATTAGGTTTCTGGTCTATAGGGGACACCAATTTTAAGATCTGATGCCTGAAGCATTCTACTAATGCTTCAAATGAAACCCCCAAGGTGCAGCTAACCTCCCCCCTACCTTACTGACTGCAACAAGAACATACAAATGTAGACTGTTCAAATATTTTTGCGACAATAATTCTCTAAGCATAAAAAAAGAGACTTGGCCTGTTATTAGACAGTACACTAAAACATAATTATAGCTAAGCAATGCAGCCTGAATTCACTTGAAAAAAATGTTTCCAGTTCAAAGAATAATTAGCATAACACAAAAGTTAAATCTCAGGAGTGATGTTAATTATGGTTTTTTTCTTTTAGTGTCCCAAGGAAAGAACTAAATCATGTCATGTGCCAGTATGTAGAACATTTTTTACAGAATATTACTGTTTATCAAAAAAGGCCTGGAGCAAGAGTCATAAAATCTAAAGAAGAAATATAATTTTCATGTTAAAATACTAGTATAATGCTAATTATTACTGGGGTTCTGAATTATGTAATAATACAAAGGTAGTAATAATGAAAGACAGGAGCACAATATGTATGTTAAAGGATCAATAAATTTAAACATAATATTTTGACTCTCTGCTATACTGAGATTTATTAATCTTAAAAGGTATAGGAAATGTAAAGTATGATCAGTTTTCAAGCTATCTTAACCAGGTGCTGTGTGTCTTGTGTTTTAAAAACTAATCATCTCTGTCAAAGTACTTGATAATATGTAAGAACAGCAATATGATGAACTGTATTTCAGTTTGAAAATCAGCACTCAAGATTAAAAACATCAATTTCTTGTTGAAGGTGAGGTTATGGCTAACCTTGGCTGCTGGAAGGAGAAGGAGGACCTATGTGACTTAATTCCATTTTACAAGGATAAGCCAGAAATACTGTCAGGAAGAGCCTCTCTTCCTTCTTTCACCTTTCCATTACTGAAACAGCTGATGAACTGAAATCATCTTTCCATCTTGAAACAGAGTGAAGGAAAAAAAAAAAAGGACTCACTGTTAAAATAAGATGATTTGTTTTAATAGCCCTTTTTCATTACTAGGAATACTGTAGGGCTAACTGAGCGAACATTTGGAAATCACACTGTCTTTCTGACTATTTTCTGAGCCTTCATCTCTCGGTCCTGAGAAATAACTGGACAACACTGAGTTAATCTGCCTTCACCAAGAGCACTTGGTCTCAGATTTCATTCTACAGGTTCAGCAATATAAAATCTTTCATTAAAAGTGAGTAGTCACCAAGATGCTTTACAAGCTTCATGTCTTATGAAGCCTTCTGGTTTTTGTTGACTTAAGACTCAAACTAGACCCTTACAAGGGAAAAAAATTAAACACTACTAGAAATGGTGATACAGAAATGATAAAAACTACTCAAAAATTACCCAAAATAATTCTCCTTCTTCTGCAAGCAAATGAATTATGGTGCATCTCTTACTTATGTACCACAGGTTATTTTCTGTTAATAGAAAGCTGGACTGCTGAAAGTCTAAAAGATAGTTATCTATGAGTTGGTCATTCGTTCATGTGTATTTAGATTTCCATTACACTAAAATAGAATATGGTCTCAGAAAGCAGATACTCATCCTATTTGTTTATATAGTAAATGTGTTTGAATCTTCCATAAAAAAATCTGATGGTGCCAGGGATAACAATTTAAAGGAATACTTTGATTTTATCAACTTTTCTATGTAGAGAATACAATCTTAAAAATTATATATAGTTGTACTTGTTGCACTCTCTTCTAGAGTTCATTCAGGGAAAAAATGTATTCTAAGAGTGATAGCTAACACAGGAAATTTATGCTGGTCTTGACAAGAGGCTGTATCATTATGCTTTCCTGGAAAAAAAAAAATCTTTTTGTGGCAAACTATGGGAATATATAATTCATGCAAGTTTCATCATAATCTAGTTTACTGCTCTTCTTCAATTAGTTCTATGTATTTTGTCATTATATGTAGGTGCATATTACATATTTTTTAATACTATTCATCAACATCTCAAGTAAGATCACATCTAGAGTACCGCATCCTGTTTTGGACCCCTTAATTCAAGAAAACTATGGATAAACTGGAGTTCAGCAAAAAAGACAATGGTCATAAACTGAAATAGGGAGGTTCAGTCTGTATATAATGGAGAACTTTTTCAGAGTTATTTTGCCCTCATTTCTACAATTTACCTTTTTTCCTAAAGAAATTTTCTTAGCTATTGTGGCACATTCGTGAAACCAATAGTTCTGTTACTACTCTTGTTAATCCTGGAAGGCCATGACTGTCACCAGATACAGTCCTCATGATAAATGATTATTTATATAACTGTAATATTGATGGTACTATACTCAGTCTGCCTGTTTTTGTTGCATAGCTCATTGGTTTGTTTGAATGTTACTAGAAGTATAATTAACACATTATTTGTTAATATAAAGTCCTGTTATAATAATTTGAATATATACAGTTCAGAGTTACAATACAGAAAGCATTTAAAACATTTTTGTCCAATGGAAACAAAAGTACAAAAAATAGTAACTTATTGTTTAATAAAAGACATTTTAGTAAGGAATAACATTTCATCTGGTTGATGTTGTGAAATTGTTGTGGTATTACCCCAGCAAAAGATTTTAAGATGAAGGCTTTAAGATTACTTTATTTCTTTTTGCAATTATTAAGAACGGTTTTTGTAAAGAAACTAAAAGTTATTTCAGAACGTTTTTAATACGCCGATTTAGAAATTCAGTGGTAAAAGTATTTCAGAATTACAATAAGCTTTACTTAGGGAAAAAGCTTGCTCTGTCAGGAAAAGAAAGAACTATTTTAAACATCCTTCATCTTTCAACTAACATTTTCAAGTACTTTATTATACAAAAGTCTTTCTGAGGCGTGCTCTGAAAAGCACTGCTGGACACCAATCTCAATTAATTCAAATGCAAATAAACTGTGAACTTCAACCTGCTTCAAGAAATCAGTGAAAGCACTGCCAATTCCTCCCTTGTTTAACTCCTTGGAACTTAGTATTTTCTCAAAACTTGCACAACTTGGGAATGCAGCCAAATAATTCACCAATAATTTCACTCAATATATAGTAAAAAAGTCATTAATCGAAAAGATTTACCATTATAGTTTCTAGGGTCCTAAGGGTAAACACCCACATAAACTTTGCTATCAAATAAAGTTAAAAATAGATAACAAATACAAATTTTCAAGTTATTGCCATACTCACTTAATAAGGAATCACACCTGGCTAGACCAGAACAGTTCAGCTGATTCAACCTTACTTCTCTTGGCCAATACACTCAGCCAATACAACCAGAGGTATCAATACCAAAGAGGAAATGGGAGATACAAGCAAATGGGGATCATTTTTGCAGTTCTGCCTCACTAAATATTTAAAAATTTCTTTATCTGCACTGGCTTATCTTAATGAACACAGAGATGTAATGAATGTAAGTCCTGGAACAGAGAACAACTTACCTACTAGGAGACAAAACTAGAGGTTAATCAATTAACCCAAAACTTATAAAAAATTATAAAATAGCCTGTAAGAGAGTTATTCCAGGGAATTATTTCTCTTGACTACAGTCCCTGGGTATGAGCAATCTTTGACAGTGGGGGTGTTAGAGGGAGTTTCATACAGCACTCATTTCAAAGGTGCTGGTCAAACAAAATTCTTATTCAAACCACAGCTTTTTGAATACCCCTTTAGTACAAAGTTTCAACTTACTGTTCTAATAATGTAAAAGAGCATTCTTTGTCTTTTCTATCTACTAAGAGGCAAGGAAAGCATGCTGTATTAAAAATGTTTATATATTGTGCAAAGAAGTACCCAGCCTTTTCATTTGATGACAGCTGATCCCTATGCTTCAGGAAAAAAAAAACAACCAACCAAAAAAAAACCCCCAAAACAATTCAAAGTATAAAACTGGATTAAACAGATTTGCAAATAAACTTAATAATCTATTTACTTTGCTTTAAAATTACATAGGCCAAGCTACACTGCTTTTACTTAGAAAAAGTGAAGAACGAAGTCAAGAATGGAATTTTATTCATTACTCCCACGTGAGCCTGTGACTCACCCCTAAGATACTTGATGTCCAAAATTATCCCATAATATTTGCCAGTCTGCAGAAAAATATTCAGAATTGGCTACAATGCTCTCTTCAGCTACCTAAGTTTTACTTGACCTCTTACCTTTAAATTTCTAGGCCAAGTTCATAAGTGTTAAAAGGAAAAACTATTAGTTTTAGAGCTCCACCTTTATATTTAAGCTTGAAACTAAGTAAACCAAGTATAGCCTTTCTTTCATTGGTATTTTGTTACCTCTAATTTAAAGAAGAGCAACAAGTTTACATTTCCTAAAACATCATATAAACCTGTTTAGAGCTGCACACATTCATCTCAAGCGGAAAAAAAAAAAAAGTTTTTTATCTGAGACATAATTTATGTGATTGGAATGGTTCTTTTTTTTAGGATTTGAATAGCTTTGCTTTTTTAAACCAAATACCGAGGATTAGTGGACATACAGCTCACATAGAAACAAAGCCCCACATATTCTGAAAAAACAGCAGGAATAGGTAGATCTAGAACACACCTAGGTTGACGCAACCATAGCATTTGGGTTTTCACTGAGTACCCTTTACTGTCAGAGGCTATAGCCCAGCAAACAGCCAAGTGATCTACCAACAAATGTAAGCTTAGGATGCCTGACAGGTTGTATGTATGTTGATATCCTCAATAATAGCAAGTGCATGCCCACACACGCACATCTTTGTGGGTTGGTCAGTATAAGCAGTCTATAAAGCAGCAATTTAAACAGGATTTTTTTCCCTGAATACTGATTTGATTACAAAAACTCCTCCCCAAGTTTGCAATAGCTCTGCAGTAGGCTGTTTGGTAAAGTCATTAGCATCCAGTTTTCTTCAACTTTGTAACGGTGTTTTAAAAATCTTAGAACTGCACACCATACAAAATCATATCCTTACAAAGTATACAAATATGCTTGGAGAAGGATTACCACTGAAGACTGACTTTTTCTAATTCGAACAGATGAGTGAGATGGCTATAGAGCACACTTGATATTTAGAACACCATTTTGTTGACATATAGCTGTGCCATCTTGCTTCCATGAGAGTCTACATATCATTTAAAATGTCCATTTTTTAAAACATGATTTATTAAACCAGAGCATTACAAATGAAGGCAAAACATTATACAGAAAATACAATCAGATATAAGATATAGATTTTTAAAGTGCAGAATTAATGTCTTAGCATCAAGGTTTATCATCTGATTGATGCTGGTAAAATGACTTATCTCAGCAAGATCGATGACTTTTACTCATGTAATGATGGATATGGTCCCTTTGCAGTTAACAGGACTGTGTGTGAATAAAGTCTACTCAAGTGAACAAGGATTTGCAGATTAGTGCCCTGTATATTTACAGATAAACATCAAAATTTGGGGTGCATAATTAAAGAGTTGAGGATGTTCTGTTGTGTTGCTTTTTTGGTTTTATTTCCCCCCCACAGGTAATGTCTACTTTAGAAACCAAGCATCCTGAATCTTTATCCTTTAAAAAGTATTGTTAATTAAAATTATAACAAAACATTAATATTCATGTCAATGACAAATGATAAGAGCTGTCCTGGCTGATGAATAAACTATTAATGAAGGTTGGCAACCAGTGCAAGTGCTGCATAATAAACTTTCTTTCCCTACTGTTTGAGAGAGGAAGGCAGTCGCTGCTTTACAGGCTTTTTTAGGTGGTTAGTGTGTATAGTAAAAAACATTGGTACTTCCTAATTCTACTTAAGTATAGTGTAAACCTTGGCAAGCTAAACTATTTTCTCCTCAATTTGCTTGCTATCAACCTTACTCCTCAGCAGTTTTGTGCTGCTGCCCAGTAGGTATCTTTATATTCTAGCCCATAAAAACACTCAGTAAAAACAACCCACCTTAATATTAAATAAGTGTAGTAAAAGAAAAAAAATATAAAGCAAGCTATAGTAAAATGAAACAGTCTCCTGTTATTAGCTTTATCTCACAAGCAGAAGTTACCTCGTGCTGGGTTACTACACACTGGTACAGGACAAATACGTAAAGAAACAATGTGATCCCAGTTCCAAAGAAAATTCATCACAGCCACGAAAATACAAAGTGCTACATAATGCTAACAAATACAGGGTGGGGACCTCGTTCGCCTGCTTGTTCTCTTCATCCATACCAGTAGCATTGACCAGAAACAGCAGCAGCCCATCCCTTCTGGAATCAGGCTTAAGCTCAGACCAAAATCCCTGTGTGGCACTGTGCTCTGCATGTGCAGAAATCCCTGCGTAGCGCTCTGCTCTATGCGTGCAGGACTCTGACAAGTCACTGAAGCAGTAGAAAACCCCTCCATGAAGCAGAGCACCCTACCAAGCTTGTGAAAGGTTAAAACACTGCTGAAATAGCAGAACATTTCATCAGCCCACACCTCCCGGTTCAGTTCAATTACTGGCAACAGCAGTCCTACGATGCAACATAATATGGTTTTACTAAATCAGATACTCATGTTTACACCTTATTGTAGCCTGGAGGAGGGCCTGACTTCCATCAGTCAAGGTCCAAGGAAACAATCCACAACTTCCACAAGCAAAGGAACGCCACACTGACCTTGGAGGCAGAGGTAGGGATGATGCTTTTCAGAAAGGTGCAGTTTCACAAGTTCTCAACGTTACAGCGTTACACTGTTCACCAAATAAGGAGGTGCCACCATCCTTCTGTTACCCAGCGTACAGACACCACAAGAACAGGGAGCAACGTGCGGCTATGCTTTTAAATCCTCTTTAATTCCTACTTTGCTCTCTACTTCCCAGAATGACCTTACATAGCCCCTCCTCCCCCAGACAGAATCAATTTGTGTTTTTATCTCCCCCCAAACTGGCTCCATATAAAGGAGCTTCTGTAATACCTTTCAGTATTATTTTATAACACTCAGGATTTCTGGAATAAAATATTTTCAAACATTTAAACGTTATTCTGACAGCAAGTTTTCAAGAGCAATAAGCCTCTAACTTCGCATTCTAGATTCATCCTCTGCTTGCAGAGCCCTTTCCACTGAAAGCTTCACACCTCTTTTCTAAGTGTCGCCCCTACACTGACCTAAGGGCTAACAAGCTCCCAACTTTGCTCCACCTTTCACTGACAGCTCCTCCACCCCATGTGTCTCCCCACTACCACTTGCACGCAGAGATCAAGTAAAAAAGATAAATCTGTATTTAGTAATTCTATTTACCTTGTCCAAGAGTCTCTAAAGTCCACAAGGGAAGGAAAAAAAAAAAAAAAGAAAAAGAAAAAAAAATACAAAATCACCACAATGCAACCCAAAGCCGAACAACAAACCGCCGGGTCCCCGCGCAAGAACCGCGGGGAGAGAAACACTTCTTCGTCCACCCAAGCGAAAAGCGGACCCGCCGCGATCCGGC